>JAQGCA010004508.1:0-10251 GCA_034698945.1 Protaphorura quadriocellata
TTTATGACATTGGGGTATAGTGAGCAACGGATTTTACAAAAAGTGGGAATAATTAGCCCGGTGGGAATAATTAGCCCAGCCTACCCTACTAATTGTCTGAAGGTTGAAGAATTATCACTTTCTTCTCATCCCATGTTAGCCGCCTTGGAGTCCCCATTCCAGAAAAAATGACTTTTGTTTTTTATTCGATTTTGAAAATTTTGGTCGATTTTATTTGAAGAAAAAAAGCGTCAACCATAGTCGTTGGGATAGGTTGAATTTGAACGCAGTTGAACTTTTTCAACCCCGAAGAAGATAGGCCGAAAGTAGTAGCGGATGTAAAATGTTAATCATGATATTTACTAACCAAGACACATATTTTTATGGAATTTGCGTAAGCATTAACCCTAGTATCTGTTTTATATTTTAGCGGTATTCGAGGAGAACGGTTTTTGTATGCTGTTGGTGAGAACCCACTCGGCACACCTGGCCTGGAAGTCTGTGATAGAAGAATAGATAAGTGGTTCCTTTTGGATTGGCCGTTTGGACGGTCAAAGGAAGTTAATTTCTTGTCAGCTGTTTAGACAGATTTTAAGTACTCCAAAGTTCTACCCCAATGCGCCACATCAGAAGGGGGCCGTAAAACGCATAAGGTACCTACCCTATCTTTTTCCTCGTCAATTTTATGTATAAGAGTGACCATATAGTCCGGACATTATTAACCTACGGCAGCCCCCGTTCCTTGTTTATCAAACGATTGCACAATTTCCTACAACTATCAATGTTTGATTACAACCATTTAGACTTTGTGATGAGGTCCGGATCGGAATCAGAAAAAACTTGCCAAATTTTGACGTTTCATTGTGAAGTTAACTTTTGAAATCGACATGATTTTTTTCTCCTGAAATAAATATCTCGATGTAATTTGGTTGATTCCAGCTAGCAGTCTTGGTTGAATTTACTTTGTTGATGTCGAATACATAATGTATTGAACAACATTCGTCCGTGGTAGAGGAAAATTCAATTACACGCCATGAAAATATCAATTCTAACTTATCAGCTTAACATGTGTGGTTTTTTCAGTAAATAATTTATTAGACTTGTGACAATTTGCAAGAAGTAATTAACACCGACAATTTTGTCTGTTTCTTGTTGAATAAATGATAACCGACGTTGGTATGAAATAATTAGTCGTAGCAATCCGTAAAGCGTTCACATCTTCATAAAGTGTATTTGTTCCAAGTATTTCTAGCCATACAAAGGATAACTTCAGTAGCTGAAAGGTTACACATGTCTTTTTTTCTCAAGGACGGTGCTGTGATCTTCAACTTAGATGCCATTTTGTTCGTACGTCCGAAAGTATAAAATTTCGACTTCCTATTTACAGAAACCTACTTCTTAGAAAATTCTTCAGTTTTGGATAAGAGAACAGATGTCGTGATCAATTTCTTTGCACTCGCTTGCATTGTTGGAGTGGAAATCTCACTTCTGGACAAACCTTACTTTCCCGCTTACATTACATCCCTCATTGTCAAAGAAGGACAATGTGGACCACCAGTTTTAAGGGAGTCATCCAAAGGCAAATGGTCATCCCCTAATCGTCCGTTGTCGGGTATACTTTTCTAAATTCATAATTTCTTAGAAATTGTTGAATATTTTCAGACCAACCAGCTTTTCTGGAAGACACGCTCGTGAGAAAATTCGTGAGCCGTCACAGGCCTTGTTTTTATATCGATGCAAGCAGGTCCTTGTCAAAATAACAAGCAATACATTTTCGAGCGTCACCTGGCTTCCTGTGAATGTAATAACCGCTGTTGCCGTCCTCAGCACATCCATGTTTGTGCGAATTCAAAATTACGTCCCTCTTCGAGGGAAAATTATGATTGGGATTGCATGTGCATTGAGCCTAGGCATTCTATTCACCATTTAAGTATACCCTGTTTGGTGAACTCTTCACATCGTTCAAAAAGCTTGTCATTGCATGGAAACGGCATTGCGAGAAAATAAAACCAGGAGATAAGAAATTAATGAAGAAATATTTGCGATCTTGTCGACTCAACAAAATAGAAATCGGCACCGTAGATTCTTTAATAAGCCGTCACGAATTGGTGTCATTGCAAGAATCTCCTACTACACCAACAAAGGTCTGTTAGCTCTGAAATAAGGAACCTTTATTTCCCTTCCAGTTTAATGTCTAGAATGCGTGACAATCACTCAAGCTAATAAAGTTGTATATGAACAATGGAACAGTTTACAATCCGAGCCCTTTCGGCCGGGCCTGGTTTCACTAAGTAAAAAATGTACATATTGTAGGAATAATGAGCAAGCCAGTAGTCAGAAAGAAGTGGAATGTCCAGAATAATTGTGTAATGTAACGTTTGTGTATTTGTTTACATGTGAAGTGATGCTTGTGAATCGGGAATGAATGATTGAGGGAAATTCGGGCTAGGAACCTTGAACTAGAGAGTTGAGTCCAGCAATCAGCTTTTGAGTATCGCTTAGGATTTCCGATTTAACTAATTATCTAGAATCAGTAATTATTACTTTAGTCGTCATAGGCAGTGTAAATCAATTAACAGGTAAATAAAAATATTAATCTACTTGTGTTCTGTGTGATTATTTATTTGTGCACCTGTGTACTGATTTATGGGTTACCCCGTTATGGGCGAAACCGTTATAAGCGAAAAAATACCGTTATGAGCAAAACCCGGGAAAATGATTACTACTGGGTTGCCAATTCCTCCACACCAATTTTATTAACTTATTTTGAACCTTACAACACTAGTTTATTACAACGCAAATTCAACAGTAAAATTAACCACACTCAAATCCCAGTTCACATTTAGGAAGTATAAGAAAATAAATACAACTAAGTGAATAATAAATCTAATTTCCAAATGAAAAATGAATGCAATTTGGTCCACGTATTCCAGCTATGTAATACTTTTAGCAGAAAGTGAAGATTTCAATCTCACAATTTTATATTCAACGATTCTGTACTTTCGTTTCTTGGGTGTAGGGGCATTACCACAATTCAGTATCGCAATTTCAATGTTTGATTTGCGTTGAACAGTTTGCATTAGTTTAACCAACGCAAAAATATTTACATGTCACTTCCCTGCTAAACGATTAACTTTGGAATGGAATGACTCAGCACAGTTTATTGTTCGTGCTCCAGCATTGTAGTGGTTTCACATTGAGCTAGGGAAAAGCGAATATTCTTTGTAAATCCACGTGATAGTCGTAGAAAAGTGTCTTGCCTCTCCTCTCTCATTTCAATTAGCAAATAGGGTTATGAACTGCCCTCCTCTTTTGGCATATATAAACTTAGAGGAAATTCTCTCCATTTCGTTGTAAAGTTCAAAATAAGTTCAAATTTGGTTTGGAGGAACTCGCAACCCAGTAGCCATAATTTTCCCGGGTTTCGCTCATAACGGTGTTTCTTCGCTCATAACGGTTTCGCCCATTACGGCTTCGCCCATAACGGTGAATTCCTGATTTATTACGTGTTTGGTCTTTGGGCATAATTGGACTTGTGACTGTTTGAGAGTGATTGAGGAATCAATGGGTGCGTGTGAGACCCGGAGCCAATATAATATTCGACAATAGAATTTGATAAATAGTCCAATTAGTTAACAAACGCGCGCGGCGCTAGTTGGTTTATTTAATGTTTGAAACTAGTCTCTGGAATGCGAATATGAAAGACATTCGGGTTATTGTAATAATTAAATTTTTTAAAAGCTACCTATATATGTACTTGTTAAAAGTCTATGTTTTACTCACAAGGAAGGTCCACCAAGTGTTGGTCGAGTCGAGTGTCGAGGGCTATGCTACTTTGAAGATCATCCAAAATGATGGTGTTGTGCAAAATTTTAGACCCGGGAAATCAAACGAATATTCGAAATTTTGAAAAAAATCATTTGACCAAAGGGATCTTTGTTCTCTGATTTTTTCAATGTTATATCCCATAAGAGAAATACCAAAATGAATTTCCAGAAAATGACACTAGTAAAAACCGAACTCATGCCTCACAAAATATAAACGCTAAATTCAATTTGGGATTTCTTTTATGGGATACAACATTGAAAAAATCATACAACAAAGACCCCCCTCTTTGGTAAAAAAAATCAAATTTTCCTTATAATTCGAAAGGATACCGATCAAAGATCAGCATAAAATTATTACAAAAAAATTGGCATCCACAGATTTTTTGAAAAAATTTATTTTGGGCGTGTTTTTTTGTCAAAATACGGTTGAAAAATCCATTTTTTCATGCCGATTTTTACTTAAGCGCTCGTCAGCGCGGCTACGTGCGTCGGATTTTCAAGCGGAGTAGCTCCCTAGATCCTTCATAAGATTCTCTACGAAATGCATATCTCACTTTTTGTCCGGCTCTCCCAGATTGCGCTGGCCAGGGGAGGGGCAAAGGTTATGCGTGACCCTGTTTACAGCATATGGCAGAACACAATACCAAGAATGTCTACAAAATTATCAGCTTGCCCCAATTCACGAAATGATCTTTGAATGATTTTGTATGATAAAACTATGTACTGAAATAATCCGGATATTTTTCAAAGATATTCGAAACGTGTGAATTAGTTTCCTTGTCAAAGACAAACTTTTATGACTCACACTGGGTCTTTTACGTTTTCTCCCTTCGGATGTCTTATGTACTTACTTATTTTGTATAAAAATAGAGGGGTGAGGGTTGCACATCTATTATCTATTCTGGGGAATAGGATCCGCTGTGAAGTAATTCCTAATAAAGAATTCTTGAGATAATTAGTACAGTAAACGGATGGACGGGACATAAATTAGAATGCTTGTATGACCTCATCTCATCTCAGGCAGTTCAATTCCAATGAATTTTCGGACGCACGCTCAATACAAGGGGATAAATGGGTCCGAATATAAATTTTTGTTATGAATCGATGAATTTAATTCGTATCTGCTATCATGATGCCGTCTGTTAAAATAGTACGAATTTCTGAATATATTTTACGCAACTACCAAGACAATTCGACGAATACTGTGAGCGTGTGGCCGAACTTAGAAATGAATAGAGGAATATCAGTGAATAAAACCAAATGAGTTCTTTGGAGTTAGTGTCCTCCCGTGAATATGGCTGAATGAGTGTTGAGTAAGACAAGGCAGTTTGTTTGTAATATTTGTTACATGTAGTGACTATTTATTTAACAATCGGGGTTTATTACAAATGCAACATAATCTACTGCTAATTGTCGTGAGAAGGAATGAGTAGTTTCTTGGTTAGGAGTTGCTTGAAGACTGGTGATGATGGATGGATGTGCAGGCTGTATTATAGCTTTTAGTTACGAGGACAAAATCATGATTAGAGTAATACACCTGCATGAGTCATTACGTAAGATAAGACAGGAAGTCATAAACATTGCCATATATGGTCACGAAATTCAGTAAAAGGTCAAATACTAAAATGAGATAACAGGCATAAATCAAATAAAGTAACAAATTACATATCGTGTGCAAAAGATAAATTGTATTGTGTGCACAGCACACCACAGCAAAGAAATGCCATAAAGTTGAACATACGATCCAACAATACGAATTGGTACGAATTGGCATGAATTGGTACGAATTGGTACGTTGTACATGACAAGTTGAACGTACGATCCAACAATCAGCAATTAAAGAAGTCGATCCATTTTCACTAGTATCTCTATTTGCATTTATTGTCAATACATTCGAATCGTTTTGAAATAATTCTAATTGGTATTTGTATTCCTTGGTTTTGTGGTTATCAGAAGTTTTGTCGAAACACTGTTGGAAAAGCTGCTCGGTACATCTCAGAAATGAAGAAATTAAGGTATCCGCCACTTCGCACACCCAGAGTGACAGCGTCGCCGTAATGACAAAAGCCATTGATTGGAAAGGACAACGATACAGACACGTCTGGAATTAAATAAAAAATGAAATTCGAATTAGAAATTTTCCCGTTAAGCACGAACTATGTACGTGACTTACTTATAGTCCAGGAACCAGTGAGACAAATCGGAAGTTATGTTCGCCGCCGTAGAACCTCGCCAAACGAACTGACCCCTACTAGTTCACTGGAGACCGTCTAAGAAGTGAATGAAGAAATGACCTCAATCAGTCCATACAATAATATTTCGTGTTGGAACGAATGACCTGTGCCAGCAGTCAAACAGTGTTCATTTCCTGGTTTACAAAATGAAAAAAAAACATCCTGCAATGTTAGTAATACGAGCTACCCAAAAAAATCAACAATTTTTGACCGTAATGTAAACACTAGCGATGACAATTGACCAGGAAGTGTCCTATGCCAATTTTTTCCTTGGCAAGAAATTTTGCATATTTTTCGGTAATTATAGATTGCTTTACAAATTCCATGAAAATTTTATTAACACATATGACGACAAAGTTTTGAATTTGGCCACTCACAATCAGAGGTATTAAATCTAATCCAATTTAATTGTTTAGTATTTGATGTGAAAATTGAAGGTTCTAGTCGTGAGAATTCTAAAAAGATTATCTTGTTCATGAAAAGATTCCCTGAACAATTTTATTTTTGAACAAAGAAGACCAAATCCTTAACCTATTTAGGCTTGTCATCCCGAGCTAGAGCTTACGTTTAGTATTGTTGTCATTTCGTGACAACCCCATACATGCGCTTCCAAAAATTCCCAAAACCCTTCAGAGATGGGAAAAACACTAAACAACCTTTACAACTTGAGGATTTATTTGTTTGAGTAAATGGTATGATTGTCGTCCCAAACTTTTAAACCCAAAATTTGTCAGGGAATCGTGATCTTTCTAGGTTCTCATATTGCATGCAGGGTGTGTGAATATCATGAAATCTTCTTAAATACTTAGGAATTGGAAAATGAGATCCGGTTCCTTAATTGTTAAATTCGCCTGAATATTCCTATTCCTTTATAGGAATTTCAGTGGAATTATCTGGGCCAGGAAATAGCGTCTAGTATGGCTTGGGGTACGTTATCTTCCAATACTATGGGATTGGTGTGTTGTGGTGCAGACAGGTTAAAACGAATTAAGAGATCACCTAATCTGCATAATACAAGATCACTGGTCTTTTTTCCCCTTTAACTTAATGACAGAAAATCCCAGGGTGCTTTAATTTGTTCGGCCGGCATAGCCTGTTTATACATTAATCCTATGTCGGCTCTGGATTGTTTGATTTTGTAAAAAAAATTGTAAATATTAACGCAAATAGTGTTTTCATAACAGGACAGTCAAAAAGCGTACTTGTATGTGTGACTGCGTTGAAATATCACTCTAATCAAAAAACAAACAAACAAACAAACAAGAATTGTAATAATTTTGGGCAAGACTGGGCAAGATAATGTGTTAAGTGTATAATTTCGAACGCAGTATTGTCTGTGCACCATGAACGACAAATTCTAACGAAAATAGGAATGGGTAATAATTGGCTACGTTGTTAGATCTTATTTAGGTTTAACCTTACGTAATTATGTATAGGATGATTGAACAACGTTGGGGCACCTTGCATCCTCTGTACTCAACGGCAACAAAATAATTTAAAACTTTGTGTGTACATTCAATTTTTTGCAAAATCCTTCATTTTTATTAGTTTGCATAGTACGAGCTTACCTGGTAAGAAAGCTGTCTACTTATTTCGTATATTAAAGTGGAAAAGTCTTAAACAAGCAAATGACTCTGCTATCCTTGTATTTCCGGCCTTGACATTTTGTACCCGTTCTAGACCATTAAATAAGACATTTTCAGTCGATGGGTAAAGTCCAAACTAAAAATTTTTTTTTTTTTACAAAATTTCAAAAAAAATCATTCTCGAAAATTGTCGTAACTTTTTAAAATATATTTTTTTCTAACTCCCTTCAAAATCTTGTGGCATACAGCTTAAGGGGTTCCCTTGTGACAACTGGAAGCTGCAATGCAAGCAATGTTAGAACGATGCTATGGGTTGGCTGGAGGTGATTTTTGAGGTAACAATAATCAAGTCATTTCTCAAAAGGAATTTGAAGGGTACCTACCTGGACTGCTTTGACTTGAATTGAATTCAAACACCGACTTCGACTTTGATGGATAAGATAACAGTGACAACAAGTGGATGTCGAAATAAATCAACGTGTAACTTTATTTACGGTATACCCAACAAATATTTCATGAAAATGTCGACCATACAGCCAAATCAAATCAGATAAACTGAAATGGCCAAAAATGACCCAAGAAAGAACGACCAGACATGTAAAATGGCCAAAAATAATCAACGAAAAACAACCAGATATCCAAAACGGCAAAGGAAAACTACTAGATATCTAAAATGGCCACAAATGATCAACGAGATACGACCAGATCTTCAAAATGGCAGAGGAAAACGACCAGATATTCAAAATGGCTACGAGCAACGACATGAAATCCAAAATGGCTACGAGAAACGACCTGAAATCCAAAATGGCTACGAGAAACGACCTGAAATCCAAAATGACCAAGGGAAACGACCTGATATCCAAAATGTACACGAAAATGGACCAGATATCCAAAATGGCCACCAATAATCGATGGAAAAGGACCAGATATCTAAACTGGCCAAATATAATAAATGAAAACGAACAGATATCTAAAATGGCCAAATATAATCAAAGAAAAATGGCCAGATATCCGAAATGGCCAAATGACAACGGTAGCAGTGAAGATAATACCAAAATAGCCACTCTCGTAGGGTAAATCCAGCTAGAACTCGCCATTTTTTTAGGAATGCTCTAAACGAATTAAATCAAATGAATTTGAGCGAGCTTCCTTCTACTACTGGAGGTACCTTCCATAGGCCAAATATAACGCGACCCATTCTAAATCAATACCGTGTTTGCAATAAATATTTGAACATGCTGTATATGAAATGACAAGTGTGTGTTATATGTATAAGGGTATAAGAGAAGAAAAGGAATAAAATAATCGATTCCTGGAAAAAAGATTCGTGACAAAACCTTAAAAAGCAGGTGAGTGTTCAGAATTTTCCACTTAAAAAGATAAACAAATGAAAAGACATAAAATTCTTTGGGTCACCGTCACGTAGTGAGAAGTGGACGAGGGCCTTTGTTTTGTTAAATTACACCCTCATTTCTGATTGTAATTAATTATAATTGCAAATACATGGAATAATTTCGAAAGTAATGAACTACAATTACAATTACGTTGACAAAAATGAAAAAGTAACTAATTTAAATTACAATTACGTAATTGTAATTGTAATTAAAAATGTAATTACAATTACAAATTACAAATCAAATTACTTACTTACTCGAAATGATGATTTTATGTGTGCTACCATCATAGTTACATCTTTGTATTTGATGGTCAAAATTATAAGTAATTGTAAAAGTAATTGAGAAAAGTATAAATCTAGTTACAAATTACAATTAAAATTACACACAATTTTGAAAGCATTTAATTATAATTTCAAATTACAGCTGGGATTATGAAAGTAATTAATTACAATTACAAATACGTAATTAATTGTAATTGTATTTTGTAATCGAAATTACAATTACCGATGTAATTGACCTAAGTCTGATTTTGTTTGACCTAATGACCATGAAACCGAATGACATTTTGAAAAAATAATCTTCTCTGGAAAATATGACTCGAATAAATTTGAGAAGACGGACGTAGGCAAGGCCCATGTTTTTGGGCAAATAATTTATTTAACAAATTATAGTGACTTTTGTAATAATAAACCCATAATATTGCTGATTGGTATTCAATGGTAATGGAATCGGCGAAAATATTGTGGAAATGTTCTTGTTGGAGAGCACATATCAGGAACGTTGTAAGAATCAAAATGTCCACGACATCGGACAATTGAAATGACATAACTGGAATCGCAGCCGAGTTCGGAATCGGATGCTGTGAAGGAGACTCGGTACCAATTGCTTCGGTGTCGAACTGGAATTAAAGCAAAATTCTGATTAATTTTAATTCTCAATTTCAGTATATTTAAATTAATTTGAACTTACGATATTCCTGGCGAAAACACCACGGAGTGTTTTGCGAGAAAGATTTGTATGGAATCTCCGAGGTTACAGCTGTTGTAAATCTGGAGGAGTCGACAAGTGGGTAACAGTTGCATACAGAGTACATGAAAGGAGAATGGGTAAGGAGATAGCCCGTAAGGGTGATTTTTCACCAATTCAAATTCATCTCAAGAAGTACTCATGCGATCGTAAAAATTCCTTCGGATTTGGATTCCTCGAAGGATTCTGAGTCGGATAAGGT
>JAQGCA010004509.1:0-10250 GCA_034698945.1 Protaphorura quadriocellata
ACTCACAAGGATGTCCAGATTCCGTGTAAAATAATATTTCTTGAAATTCAAAAAGTTTGACTCTTCCAATGGGAGGATTGTTGGAACGGACTGGAATCCATCCAATTACGTGAATGTGAGGAGTCCCGTGTCCGGAAGCCCAGCCTTTTGTGTCCTTCCAGAACAAGACTCATACAATGTTGCCAATTGTTGCCCCCGGGGCCAAGAGTCTCAACATTGTTGTCAAATCGCTCTGAGAAATTCAATTAATGTAAGTCTCGTGTCATGTCATGTTCAAATATTGACTCCTTCGAAATCATTTAACAACACCACTAGTACTGGTTAAGGTCATACTATGGATTTTGATTATTTGAATGTTTGAACAGTATGAGCTTACCTAGTCAGAATGTCTTGTCTAATTGTTTCGACTCATTAAATCCATCATTTTCATAATTTAGGGCAAGGTCGAAGAATTTCGGACCGAGTGTTTGGCTCCTATCCTTCACGACAGTTCACATGAGGATGGAATGCAGGCTGATTTAAACATGGGGCAGGAAATGACGATTTTACGGAAAGTCGACTGCATTAGTACCTACAGGTCAGTTAGAAATTGAGCAACTTGGGTATTGAGTTTTCAATATATCTTCCCAATACTGAGAACGCGGTCACTGGAGTGCGAGTCTTGAGTCTTGACCATACTATTCACGTCTTGCATTTTTCCCTAATCCCTACTACTACTGTCCTTCAAATTTCTCCTGTCACCTATCATTTTCTTCAAAAATTTGAACGGCGTTTGATTTTACCAAGATTTCGGTCTCTTAATATGAATATTCTAAGAATAATGTTGTGTGTGAATATAATTCATTGAAATCATCGGACTCATTTTTCTTCAAATAAAGATGTTTATGATTTTTTCAAAATTCTCAGAGGTCAAAAGAAAATCCGAACCCGGGATTTGAAGGGTAATAAATTTAATATTCAATTTGACTTTCCGACTGGAAATCAGGTTGGGATGTAATTTGTAGAAGATACATGTTAAATTCCAATGTAATATTTTTAGGGGCAAATACGATTACAGCAGACTGGAGTGGCCCCTACCGGTACCCAATCCGATTATTGAGCCAGGATTGTTCAAAGGAGACTATGACTTACATGGAGTGGAACTCATCATGCTAACCTACGTAGACGAGCGGGCAGTGGAGGGCGTCAAAGTTACTGTAAGGCAAATAGAATTATGCCTTTGTGGATATGTATATACGTACAGGGCGTTTTTTATCTCTTCGACTACTTTGAAATTGGCCCGTCACAAACTCAATTAAATATTTGTTGACGTCAGTCCAGAAAAAATGTTAAAAAAAAGTCGAAAAAAATAAAATACAAAATTTGTCAAAATAAATAAAATTCAACATCTAAAAAAAATGAAATTCAAAAATGAAAATGTAATCTAAATTACTTTTCATGACAGGTTTGAATTTTTTTTTCAAAATTTTAATATTTTTAGATGACGAATTATATTTGTTTTTTTGATAAATTTTGAATTGAATGAATGAATTCTTAATTTTCTAGTCCAACTAAGAAGTTAACGTCTGGTTTACATTTTGAATTTGTTACTTTTTAGGGAGATCCAAATATTCCAGCTGGCCGAATCACTTTTGGAGCCCATTTGCTTGAAGCTTTTGTCATGAATGTTGAGGAGCAGGCTAATATTTTTGGGATCATGAGAGCTGAAGCATTGAGTCCACCAATTCCGCTCAACCAACTTCCAGAACAGCCCTTTAGACTTCCGGACCAAATTTTTAGTCATCAACTAGATTTGCCAAATGTATGCAAAGCAAGGTGAGCAACAAATCCACGTCCATTATATTCTTTTTTTTTAATGTCTACAACTTTTGTGAAGGTTATAACCAGAAAAGTTCCTCTGTCATATTTATATGGTGTCACAAAGTCCATTATGTCCTGTACAACCTTCACAAAAGTTGTTCAAGAAATCTAGGACTACATCATACCAAATATCCATGCAAATCCAACCGCTTTTATTTTGTTGTAAAGACTCTGCGATCTTCTTTGTCAGATTTGGTTCAAATATCCATATTTTTTATAGATTCCATGGTCTTGGGCAAATCGCATCCGATGATTACTCGGAACCTTCTTTCATTCCTGGACATTGGATCATTTTTAATGAAGATCTCTTTGGGTTTATTTGGTTCAAACCAAGACTCCCATCCTTCTCTCTCTTTCACAGAGTTCAAGAAGAATTCTGACTGAGACAGACAAAGAGAAAATCAAATTGAATTATGGATAAGAAACATTGAATCCGAAATTTAATTTGTGTTCAAACAAAAACGAAATAAAAATTATAGTAATAATTTTCATATTCAAAAACTGAATATTTATTTAGTTAAAGTCTTGCGAACGTGGTCAATATTAGTTAGTCGTTAGTATGTTAGTCAAATTTAGTCGTATTTCAAATCCCAATGAGGTATCAGAAAGATTATATGAATTCGTGGACCCAATTTGGTATTTATATCTGAATGCACACTACAAATTAATTGTCCAGATTATACAATTTAGAAATTCCTAAAATCGGTTAATTTTGTTCAAATTATTTAGTTCTGATAATTATTTTTCATCCTTCTCAAAGGAGTTTTTACGGTAAATGAACACGACCTGGCTGGTTGTATTTACATGGGGAGTGTCGAGGTTGGAAATTGCCAAAGTCAATGCAGTGTATCCTAAAATTCAACTAAAAATAACGGAATTTTACGAGTTTTTGGTAATTGCAATTTTTTTTTAAAGATATACCAGAGTTTATAAAATTCCAAAATCACATCATCTCAAGATTCAAGTTAAAAATAATTATTTTTTCAAGAAAAGGGTTAAATGTGTCATAATTTGAATCCACATCCGCGTTACAATTTCTTCCTTTGGATTCTTTGGCGCCTGCATAAATTAGTCTACGGTATGGGTGGTCTGGTGCCTGGAACCGGAGATCCTTTCTAATCCACTGCAGACTCCATGGTCCAGGGTATTTATTTACAGGGTGGCTCATCACATTCCATTCCATTCCACCACACCACTTTTAAGAGGATGGAAATGAAATTACATCTTCAATACCTTCAAATTTTGACCATTCAATGGAAATACATGTCTGTAATGTTAATTCAGACTACTCATACTCATTTCATTCTAATTTGTAAATGTAGTTGAATTTTCAATAGCAATTCCGTAATAATCAAATTATTATTTTCTATTTTTTCTACTTGTAATTTTAATTGTAAGCATTTATACATTTCAACACACAGGGTGGCCCAAATATATTGTTAAAAAATGAATGAAATAATTGAAAATAAATATTAATTATTGAATAATTGATCCGTCACTGAAACACGGAACCAGTAGCAATGGCGGCACATTTCCAATTATCCACTACAGTGATTTCTGAAAAAAATGATCCAATCGTCACACTTTTTGTATATCTTGTAAATGTTATTAAATTAAATCCTAATTTAATGTGAGTGTACGTACTCTAATGTTCTAGACGAAGAAACCAAATGATAGTTATGAACCACCCAGTGAGGAAGTCCCACTATTATGCAAACAGGAAATTCTACCTACGGCATCTTGGGTGGTCGAAATCGAGAGGAATTCTGAGAAATCAAGTCGGAAATGGATCGGAAATACGTGGAAACGTCGATTTCATTTTCCAACGCAATTCTGAAGGAATAAAAACAAAAAGTTTCTGATTTTATTTTTTCTCTTTCAAATTAAGAAAAGCTTTGACTGTAAATTTCTATTTATTTTGAGTTAAGTTTTGAAGAGAATTTTTTGCGACCAGGACACGATAATTCTGGATGATTTGGTGATTTGAGGGATCCGAACATGTAAAATTTCAACTCTAAAAGTAAGTCAATTTAAATTAGTAATACATACGACAATTAAAATAAGAACTTCAGAATAAACTGTCGTCAATGTTGGGACCGTTTTACCGACCTAGTAATACATATAATAATTATTGAAAATGAATATTACACACAAATTATTTCCAAATCCCATTTTCCAAATCCAAAAATAACCCCATTTTTTTAAATTCCATCTTGATTCGGAGTCAGAAATTGACATCAAGCTACATTTTTATTATTTAATTGATTGTCCAATGGTATGGTCCCAATCTCAACCAATCCGCGTCAATTTTTTCGGGGAGGGTGGATATCTACCCATTTGGTCGCTACTAGGTACCCATAGTAGTAGAAAGAAAAACGTAAGCAACCGCAGTGACTGTAAATCCAAGGAATTGAACCCTAGCACTGCCAAATACCAGCTGTCGCCCCATACCATTACGCTAGGACGAATCTACGGTTATTTTAGTGATAATTGACAAAAAAAATTTACCAATAATTCAATTTTATATTTTCTAGTGTCAAAAAAGGACCGGGAGACTGTTGTGGTCACAATTCACTTCAATCTCCTTGACGAGGAAATACCGACGATAGTGGAAGCCAAGTGTGATGCGAATACCATTTGGATTGACCTCCTAGGGTCACATGGGGTCAAAGTTGATCCAGACCTTCACTGTGTGAGAGGAAGTTCTCCGTCTGAAGCATGCACCCTCTATGACACCGTCGGGGACTTTATGAATACAATTCCTGGAGAGAGAGGGATGTACATTCTGACAGTCACGTGGGTCAATCCTTCAACCCGAGAATTTGAACAACCTCAAAATTCTACAAGAAAAAATGCTTGGACTCTACGGTGGAAGCGTTCTGGAGGGAAGCGTCGTGGTCCGAACGATAAAACTTTGTCAGGTGATTCTAAAGAACAATAGGTCGATATTTTAAGACTCAGATGTGGTTTGACCAATATGGGGCGTTTTAGCTCATTCTACCTTACCAATTATTTATTCTGTATATATGTATATATATTTTTTAAGAGCGCCGAATACTTTAATGTGGAAGTCATAAGATAGAACATAGAAAACTGAATTACTCATGGAGAGGTCATAAATATGTATTTTAAGCTAGCTTTCGAAGCTTGGGGCTTCGGTTCTTCAATTTCTTTCGTGACTGGGACCTCAGCCTCGATCTCAGTCTTAGTCTCCTCGACTGTCTCAGGTGGTGGAGTCATTTTAATTATGTTTTTGTTTAAAGTACTGTTGAGAAACTGAAAAGTTGAAGAATGTAAAGGATGGAGGAAGAGAGAAAATAAATGGGTGCTCACACTTGGAGAGTTGTGGAAAGTGAATCTGTCTATGTTTGTTCTTTTTTTATAAAAGTACAAAGATTGGAATTTAAAAACCATTCCAACAAAAGCCCTCATTTGTGTGTGTTAATAGTGAGGCCTTTAGCGGAAATGGTTTTTAAATTCCCATCTCTGTACAATAAAACTTGACCTCCGAAGGTCAACCAAGGCATTTAGCGGCAAAACGGGCACAAGATATGTATTTGACACACTGTGTTGGTATACAGGAATGAACTTACAGAAAAAATTTTCAGGTCGAAATTCGATGATCACTTGGAAAGGTTCCCTTGTCAGTTATTTTGAGGAGTAGCTTGTTACAATCAATTTTCCAATAATGTATTCCAAGTTAGTTGTGCTTGTAGTTCTGCCTCTGAGTAAAAATTAAATTCGACTGAATTAAATGATTGGTATTAGAAAAAATTATAATTTTGAAAATATTGTCTAGATTTTTGAAAAAAAGTATTTTTATGAAAATTTTGAATGGACTGGATTTTTTTTTTTTTACAATTTCTACATTTTTTGATTTGGTGAAGGGTGTACTCGGTGTAACGATCTGACTTATTTTTCCCATCTCGGAGCCTAATAACGTTATTAGCATGGGGGATTTCGATTCTTCGAAACTGAATTCCACGCACTTGTTCGTCGATTTATTTCTATTCATGTCTTTACCAGATTTTCCAAGTTTTAAAAATAAATTTCAGAATACATTTTCAGTATTCCAAGATTAGTAGAAGGATCGCATAGGGTGGTGCAATATTAGACACACTGGCACAGGGTAAATTGGTGGACTCAAACAAAACTGAAGTATAGTCCGTTCGTTTAAAATACGGTACGCGATGGCGGCTCCTGCCGGAAATTCCCATCCCGAACGAACGTAAAAAAAAATACCACACTAAATTGGCATACTCGGACTGACGTGGTGCGAATTGACAAGCTCATTGACAACTTTTGAGAAAAATTATTTTTAAAATTAATGAAAATCTGGTCAAGACGTTCATCTTCCTTACTATTACACGATTCACGTAATTTTTACGTCACGTTACATTACGGAGATTACTGACCAGATTTTCGGGATAGGCATAAATAAAGTCGAATTTTGGTGGTGTTTGTATGTAGGGTTGGTACGTCTGCCGACTCCGTTGTTCGCTCATTCAACACGTGGGAAGAGAGTGCGGGGGAGTTGGGAGGGGGAAAGTGAGACGGTGACGAAGGACAGTCATGTCATTCAAACATGCACAAACACACATCCAAAATTAAAAACCGGGTAAACTCTTGACCTAAACCTGAAATGTGAGTGGTGTTACAAATCATTCCCGATTTGAAATCGTATCAGAATTCAAAGGTTTGAATTTCAAATTTTTCTAAAAATACCC
The DNA here is from genome assembly GCA_034698945.1 of Protaphorura quadriocellata. NCBI lineage: Eukaryota > Metazoa > Arthropoda > Collembola > Poduromorpha > Onychiuridae > Protaphorura > Protaphorura quadriocellata. The sequence goes on from JAQGCA010004509.1 coordinate 6,588, forward strand.
GCCCTCACGTTCCCATCGTTTGTCAGGGCTGGTAATCGGAATCGGAATCGGAATCGGAATCGTAATCGGAAAATAATCGAAATTTTTATGATAATCGGAATCGGAATTCTAAAATAATTGAAATCGGGATTGAAAATCGGAATCGAAATTCTGAAATAATCGGAATCGGAATCGAAAATCGGAATCGTAATTCTAAAATAATTGGTATCGGAATCAAAATTCGTATTTATTTGTGCTTTTACGATTCCGATTCCAATAGTACAAATTTTCAGTAAAAGTTGTCCAATTGGGCAAAAGAGTGGGGTTATTTTGCTTTTGCGTTCACAATCAGTGCGAGTCAGACATTTTTGAAAGCCAGGTATAGTAATCGGAATCGGAATTAGAATCGGAATCCAAATTAGAATCGGATCGATATTCTAAAATAATCCGAATCGGAATCGAGAATCGAATCGAAATTCTAAAATAATTGGAATCGGAATCGAAAATTGGAATCAAAATTCTAAAATAATCGGAATCGGAATTGATAATCGGAATCGAAATTCTAAAATAATTGAAAAAATAATCGGAGTCCGAATCGGAAAAAATAGTTTCGATTACCAGCCCTGAGTGAGATTAGTGGTTGAGTCGGATAGTAAAATAGATGTTTATTGATTATACGTCATTGTAAGAATATATTATTCTTATATTCATGCCTTATGAACATGAGATTAACACAATTACATCAATGCACTGAATAACCCTAAGAATCGTAAGACTATGTAGATAATAAGTATACACTGAACTATATTTAAGTATAAGTCAAAGGATGAAGATTATAGGTGATGTGCCAACTAATCCCTGAGCTCTCGTGAAGGTCACCAGCCACCTTTACTTTTTATCAACACTGTAGTTGAATGATCTGGCCAGGCATATCTAGAATTTTCTGCTCTTAGGCGTGAACTTAAATCGGTTCTCCACTAAATAATTGTTGGTTTCAGTTTCGACACTTCTTATTCCTTCGTACTAACAAGTAAACCTTTTCCGATGATAAAAACCAATCGATCCAAAAACCATTCAGAAAGGTCAAACCAGGTGTCTTGAACTTTAGAATTAAATATTTGTCGGCAGATAAAATTTTTGAATTTTGAGAATTTTTTTGAAAAAAATCCAAATTTTGGCATAGGGCATAACAGATAGCCGTATAGTAGTATAGTGGAAGAAAACCCAGACTGGAGAAACTACTTTAATACGACGACAAGGGATTACCTGTCGGGTGCAAGTAAATATTTAATAAATGGTATATCGCATACAACTTTTCCTTATTCTGAACACAAGACCATTTTCAGAAATAAATCCATATTTGTTTGTTTGTTTGTTTTTTTATTAGAGTGTTAACCCCTGCATTCAGACATACAGAGTATGCAAATGACTAAGAGAACCATTGAAATGTTGAATAAAATAAATTAGAATATGAAAAACCTCATAAATTTCTTGATTTACGTGAATTGTTATCCACAGAATTAATTTGTATTAAATATTAGAACACATACTTTTGATTTCTGGGCGAAATTACATGAAAATGTGCAAATTTAAGAGGTTTTTCACCTTCTAATTTATTATTTTCACCGTTTCAGCCGTTTATCTGCACTTTGAATTTTGAAGAAATTTTTGCGTTGAGATCAGGTTTGGGAAGTTGCAAGGAATTTCCCATGGTAAAATTTTGAGAACAAAGACTTCCTCTTTATATTTTTTCCGAAAAACTAGTTTATTTCTTTGTGACGGTAACAAATGGCCATCGTACAAAAACACGTCACCCTAACAACGGCTATAAACTTTTGCGGCCGAATCGGTCTTTGAAAGGTAGCATATAAGATATAAGAATATAGAATAAGTACATCTGAACGCACTTGTTCATAAATATTAAAATCGGTCGAGTTGACGGTCAAACGAATAATCCAAAGATACAGAGAGTGTCAATATACATCTGAATAGGGTTGTAAAATTCCGGTTTGTTCCGGTTTATACCATCGATATCAAGATAATCACCTACTTTCACTACTCCAGCTTTGGCCCTACTCGGACGTCCTTGACTCATTCACTCCATGTGACACGTAGCAAGAAATAAATTGTGAGACGGAATTAATCCAATAATCTGCGAGCATTGCACGTCAATGTCTAGAAACCAATTCTAACCAGATCAAGAAATCTGTCATCACTCGTCACTCCTTGAGCTACGCAACAGCATCGTGCGTTGAGTCTGGCTCTAATCTGTCTTATTTTATCACAATTTAGGACAATATAAATGAAATATTACGAGTTACGAGTAATCCGTTCGTTTCTGTCCCGTCATTTTCAGGCGTGTGAGTAAAACCCGTTTTGCATTTTGATTCTTGGAATTAATTTCACTTGATTTCAAAATGGAGTACATACTGGGAGGTACTGCGGCTGCTATGGCCGGTGGTATTTGCAATCCATTAGAAGTCGTCAAAATTAGAATGCAACTTCAGGGAGAACTTTTAGGAAAAGGAAATTACGTCGTTCATTATAGGTGACATTTAAAACCGTTATTTTTTATCATAGCAAATTATTCTAACGTCAATTTTTACAAGGAAACCACTTTTCGTGCAAGTCGCTGATATGACCAAATCTCATCATTTTTGCCAGAGTTGCGCTTTAAAATGTGGCTCCCTTGTCAGTAGTACAGTGCATTTGCTATGAGAATAATCATACTGGCTGTTATATGATTTCAGGAATGCATTCCACGCAGCTTACACAATTGCGTCTAAGGAAGGAATATTCGCACTTCAAAAAGGCCTCATTCCTTTCATGTGCTATCAGATGAATTTAAATGGCCTCCGACTCGGCTTGTACCAATTTGGTGCGGACAGAGGTTGGAACAAAGATCAAGATGGAAATATACACCGAGGAAAAACTCTGCTCCTGGCTTCGAGTTGCGGAATGATCGGCAGCATCACTTGTTCTCCATTCTATTTGGTTAGCATTTGTCTTGTCAATCTAAATATCCAGTACACCTTCTTCAAATTGTTTCATACGGAATGGGTTGATTACCGTGTAGCCTAGGTGTGAATTTGTCCTAGTATTAGAGAAAAATTGAACTGCAAAACCTTCTATGCATTATATGCTGAACATAATTTGAATTGTCCCAAACCCAAATCCCAAAAACCTAAATCCCAAACTGAATTTGGACTTGAGCTAGTACACATATGACAATTCAGCTGGTACCCGCTAATCTTATAATTATAACAGCATTTATGTACTAAATCAGTTTTACACAGAGTGAATGATAGTAGCATTGACATACTTGTTCTAATGTTGTCTTTAATATACAGCTTACAAGGGTACCAAGTGTAAGTCGAATTTTGACATGAAATGTTTCCATGAAAGTTCATTCACTTATGCTGATACAGTGTGTCAAATATTTCGTGCCACCTTTGACGCTAAATACTTTAACGCAAAGCATTTTGCAACGAAAATGGTACGAGATATTTCACACATGGTGCTATGATAAGTGCATGAACTTGAAGAAAGGTTTTCAGGTAGAAATTTGACGAACAGTTGGAAAAGTTCCTTGTTACTACAGGGCTATAGACATGTGTAAATACCATACATAATGCGTTAATCTGTTCAGCCAGGGAATATAGTGATAGACATTATGACACACCG
>JAQGCA010004510.1:0-10250 GCA_034698945.1 Protaphorura quadriocellata
AACGCAAAATTGATGTGCAATATTGAGTTAATCGTGAAGTGATGTAATGTAACCAATTCCCAAACAGATGGCCTTGCAGGTATGCCCTTTTGGTCATTCTGATGGAGCAAATGTACAGATTTTGTAAACTATACTGAGGCCTAAAATATCGGATGTTTTTACCTTCCAGTGTCCAACCATTATCTAGACTAATATTCCGTTGGAGAATAATAAAACCGAAACGAATAGATAATCGAATTCCTAAAACTGTTAGAAACTTGTCAGAGGAACTTGTCGCATCGAATCTTTGTAATTGAGAGAGACAGAGATTGAATCAAACGCTATTTCGAAAAATTCAACTGAATGCTCCAGTCCGAACAACCCTAAAATTACTATACCCTGTATCGTAATCTAAAACAAATATCCAGTTGATCCCTTTCCCACCAAAATTTTCGGTAATGGTAGTGCTTTCATGTCCGCTTTCGTTATTTTGTAACAATTAGACATCCAAGAAAAGTGTGCGTGCTGCGACTAGGTGACTTAGCTTATGTTCAGAAATATAAGAATAAGACTATTTTCAAAAAATGTTTTGCGGAGATACGTATTACTAGTAATCGGGAATTTAAAAATAGTAAATTATGGCAACATTTTAATGAAATCTTCTCTTCACTGGATCTGAGATAACAATGTAATTACTGAGTGACATTGACGAAATAATTGTAGCTTAATATTGGAATGGAAGTCCGAGGGAAGCGATTGTGCGATAATAATATGCAGACTTTTATCCAAAACAGCGACAATTAATTGTGACGTAATCTAACCTTCCACAGATTCCACACCAGAGTGAAATAATAAGGGGCTGCTCGTGCTCTAAGTTACTGGACTTATTACCTGATCTTAACATCCTATTGATATTCATCGGAATAAAAAACTTCTGACTACGCGAATAGGAATGACAGACAATTACGTTTAATTCAAAAAATACAAAACTCAGATTTTAATTCAAATTTTTTTAATTCTAAAAACCGGAAAGATCTGGATTTTGCCATTATTGCCAGATTACTAACAACTCCATTAATACTAACAAATTACGACTATCCAATATGTTGAACAGAAATATGATAAAACGACAGTCAAAATTGTATTAATCTAATGTTTTTGGTTTTATTATTTCTAATATTTTTAAGTTTTGGTTTTAATATAATTTTTATAATAGTTTTCACATTTTCTGTTATGTTCAGTGTTCTTTCAATCATTATTCTCTGCATTTCTGACTGTGTACCCATACGTTTTTTCAATTTTTCTTCCACGTACCAGGCAACTGAAATAAAAACAAGAAAGAAAAAGCATTATCAACTTGATGATTGAAATCTGACAAACTTAAAGTGCGGTGTAGTTATTCTTATTACTCACCAATATATTATGACTTCATTTCATATGTACATAACGAAGATATAGACTGGACTGAAAACTCTGATTTTTCCACTTGAGGTCAATGGATGATTGATGAGCTTAATTGATAGCTTGATGAGTGTCAACAATATTGATGGGCTGCCGGATGGAGAGTCTGCGAGACCAGAGTCGTCTGAATGTGACGTCATTGACAAATGCGATTCTGGCAGGACGATGAACCTTCGTAGAAACCAGTGGTGGTTGGTCAACTAGACTTCGTCTCGTTCATCAAAGATCAAACCCATGCCCCGGGCATAAACTTGGAAACGAACAGCGTCAGTCCAACAGTACGAACGACAGTAAGTCACAGAATGACAACCGGGAGGCATTGTTACGATTCTGTCCGGCATTTCGACTTCATTCGATGATGAAAAACTTAGACTGCACTGATTATGATCTGCAGGGAAAACTTTTTCGGATCCATTTTCGTCACAACAGACAGGACGAGCGTCGGATTTTTTCGGGTAAATGGTAAAATCTTCAGAAATTCCAGACGGACAAAGGACTTCGGTTGGTTCGGTCACGCTCAGATTCAACTCGGGGGTTTCGTCGACAATGATAACACCCGCTAGTTCACAGATTGTGAGGGGTTTAACCTCGAGTGAATCGTCAGCAACGGCTTCGTCCTTTCGTGGAGAATCTTCTTCAGACTTTCCATTTCCACCGGTGATGACTTGTTCGTAATTACAAATCACACTCAGATCCAATTCAGAGGTTCCTCCAACAATGAAGGATTTACCCTCGAACTGGTCGTCAGCAATTTGTTTGTCTCCATCAGTGAAGTTCGGGATGATGGTAAACTGTTCAGACATTCCAGATGGCGAAAGAACCGTAGTTGGTTCAGTCACGCTCAGATTCAACTCAGGGGTTCCTTCAGTTAGAACGTCCTCTAGTTCACAGATTGTGAGGGGTTTAGCCCTGAGTGAATCGTCAGCGACTAGGTCTTCCTGTCTTGAAGAATCCCGACAGCCCTCTTCAAACTTTCCATTTAAACTGATGAGGACTTGTTGGTAATTACTAATTACACTCAAATCCAATTCGGGGTTTCCTTTAGAAATGATGGCAATGAAGGATATCTTTTCGAACTGGTCGTCAGCAATTTTTTTGTGTTCTCTACCAACTATTTGATCACTCAAGAGGTGCAAAAGGCCAAGGAATCCGCGCGGCGTAGTGGAATCGACCGCTTCATAATTGTCTGGTGTTGAACTTTCATCCTGGTGCATAGATCCGTCCGCAGTGGTCATGTCTTCCACACGATGTCCAAGTTTTCCCCTGTTCGTCATGTCAACGGCGTCGGTGGATTTCATCTCTTGACTTTCTTCGTTCTCCCGAGGATCTTCTTCACAAGCCTCGTCGTCTTGATCCAGATTCTTCCTTCCGAGGCATGGAATTATATTCCGGCAAAAGTTTTTAATATTTCGTACAAATCGCACGAAGCCCATGTTGACACTCACTTTCTCTCAGATATTTTGGCAAACAGGAATAGCAGAGCGATTCTGGCAATCAACTGTTTTCTACAAAATTCTGAGACTAATGACGACTCTCTCTCGACTGGATGAGGTCTTTAGTTTGTTTATGTGGTAATCTGAAAATTCTAAAATTGCTATGGAAACTGAAATTTGCTGTACGATATAGAGTTAATCGTGAAGTGATGTAACCAATTCCCAAACAAATAGCCAAGGAGCATTCATATATAGTGGTCTTTGGTCTCTATATAGCCAAAGACCTCGGTGTATCCTCCGTGCAAATAGCCTTGCAGGTGTACGCCCTTTTGGTCATTCTGATGGAGCAAATGTATCGATTTTATACTAAACGGAGGACTAATTTCGTTTGTTTTTACCTTCAAGTGTCCATTGGTCAAGCTTAATAATTCAAGATTCATGGAATCAATACGAATAGCTAGTTAATCGAATTCCTAGAAAGTCTTAAAAACTAGCCAAGGTAAACTGGGCGCATCAAAATTGTAATTGAGACATTAGATTGAATCAAATGTAGGTCCGATATTGAAATATGCTCCAACCCGAACATCCCTGAAATAACTATTCCACCCATCGTGATCTATCCACTATCCATTGATCCCCGTTCCCACCATAACTTTTGGTAATGGTAATATGTATAATGGTTTCATCCGCTCTTCTTGATTTTGAACAATTTTCGAGACATTCAAGGAAAGCCTGCGTGCTCCCATAGGTGATTCAGCTTTATGTTGAGAAATAATCCGAAAAACTGTTTTCAGAGTTATGACTATTTTGTTTTTATTTCAAAAAGATTTTTCGTTTACGGTAAAAGGTTTATTGTTAGCGAAATAGCTAGTAACTTGAGTACAGTATATCATTTACTTCGGCTCTGAAAATGTCGACTGGAAAATTCGGTCTAAAAAGAATTAGCGCCCAACGGGTGACAATACGCAACGTTTTGCCATCATTTCTCGAGATTTTTGATGATTTTCAAGGGAAATTCTGGTGTTTTAACTTTTTTTATAACGACAATTTGTTCATTTTTATAAGTGTGTGGAGAGAACTTTCGAAAGTTGCGATTTTTTTTTCGTGGTTTGTGGAAAGTTTTGAGGATTTTTATGGCAATTTTGACAGTTATAAGGTTATTTGTTCATGAGAATTGCTTTTACTAAATAATGAGGAAAAATGTGAAATTCCTCAGATTAGGGGTAAACTGGCAATGCTCTCCTTTCGAACAACGAGAATACAACTCAGAATGAATCAAAACCCTCCTCACAGCGAAGAGATAACGAGATAAGGGGCTTCCAGTAATTCTGCATTAACGCTGGCCGTATTTGCGGAATGACATAAAATAAAAATAGAAATGAATTTGAAAGCAAATTCATCGATCAAATAATCTTGATGCTATCGGTTTATTAGCTTTCGGTTTATTAGCTTTCGGTTTATACATTTTAGTAGGCGTTAAGTTTACGATTTTGACATATTGTTAAACGTATAACACAATGAAAAGTTCAAATATTTTCAAAAGAATAGTCAAACGTAATCATTCCTTCAAAATTTTGTCGCCGACTTGGTTTATGTATCTTCCGAAGATAAAAACTGCTTCAATACGGTAAAATATCGTCATATCATTTCAAAACGTATCACACGCGAATGAAACTGTGAAGATAAAGTCTTGCGAGATGATGAGATCCAGTTGACTTATAAATGACGGCTAAATTGAAAGCAGCCTCCCTTTTCAAGTCCAATATATTATCATTCCCAAGGAGAACAACTGGTGGCCTTTTCCTCCTTATGCGGGGATGAACTGGTTTTGTGGATAAAACTCTCTTGTAGTACTGAATTGCTAAAGGTAGAAATCCCATGAAATGCATGGCTCTACCCATATTATAAAATGCTTCTTGACATTCTCCCCTCAACTCCAAATACCTTTTCATAAATGCAATTGTACTTATACAAAGTTGAGCACGACTTGTCGTTGTCTTCTGCGTCAGTACATGAAGTAATCCAGAGGCAATCATGAGTGGAACAATTGGGTTCTTCGGTGTCTCAGCAAATAATGTTGTATATTCCATCAATGCATTTTTATAAGTACCAGTCACAAAACTAATGTGAGCATTGAGAAGCATCAAACGAGTGTCATTCGGACGTTTCATTAACATACGAAGTACATGACGCCCAAACCGTGTATCACTCTCACATTTTTTCAATGTCAAACAGAACATGTTAAGAACTCTGCGATTCCTTGGAAAATTACCGAGCATGATCCGAACATGCAATGGTAGTAAGGTTGGGTCACCAGTCATCATGGACGCAAAGAAACAATGCATCTCACAGGCTTTCTCCATTTTGGGAACATTGCAAAATATTTTCGAACTGCAAGCTGAGTATACGACGTTGGATAACATGTCATAACGCTCCATTCCTACCAGGATTTCGCAAAGTTTCAAATAAATTTTCCATTCTGCTAATGTACTCGTTTCTTTCTCAATGAAGTTCGGAATGTCATCATCGATGGGTTCTCCACGGAGTCTACGGTCGATTTGCAATGCTTCATATCTTCTCTTTGTTTTGTTTGTCGCCATTACAATCACTGGAGATAAAATGAATATTAAAATAAACGATTGAGACAGGGATCATAGAATTTTCTCTTTTTGTCATTTACACTTTTTCACAGTGCTACAAAACCCAAAGAGAAATACCATTTCGTTATTCGTCAACGACGCTTACCTTGACTCTCGTCCATATTACGAATTTGTGGACAATGACGACTCAAAAGTAGTCTTGCCGTTTGAATAAACTCTTTAATTCTTTTGCTTTTGAGGAGAATATTGCAACGCTCCAGCAAGAGAGATGGATCGATCGGATCTTCTTCTTTGTCAGCTGCGGGGATAAAATATGTCCAATTTGAACCGTTGCAGTCAACGTCACCTGGAAAACATAATATGTATGTCAATAAACTGAACTAACCATGTACTAGAGTTTCCAACGCGTCCTCGGCACGTCCAAGTCGCTGGAGAATAATCGACAGATTTAGCTTGGCTAAAGCATGATTGGGGGCCAAGACGACAACTTTCTCATAAGCTAGTGCAGCCTCCTCCAATCTTTGCAGCAGAAACAAACATTCCGCATAACGAAGCCAGACAGCAGCCTAGGATTAAAAACATTTTTCAGTAATCAGCGCTGCCAGGGTTTTAAAGATTAACTTTTGTAGACTTAATTAAATAAAGATTTGATTCTCACCACACTGAATTTATGAGATTCTATCAACGGTACGAGCGCAGTAACTGCAAGACCGTAATTTTGTTTAGACATATATGCTTCCGCCACGTCCAAGTACAGGTCCCCGTAAGTATTAGCGTCGTAAGAATTCAAAATTGTCACCAATTTCTAAAAATAATGAAAAAATGTCACCATACATGTAATAAATATAACACTGTTCTGTATGAAGAATAGTTTCCTCAATGATCTTGTGTGAAGAATTATTTTAAAAGTAAAGAGTCAAGAAAAGAAATAATTTGCAGTTATACGACTAACTAAAATTGTAAGCGAGAGTACGTCTCACGACACCCCTTAACTTCCTAGCCGTTGTGGCAAGCGAATCCTACACACTACCCAAATTGAATTTTCGAAGGAGAACTTCTCAAAGTCTAATTATTAGATATAGATCAAATGCAAAGTGCGAAATTCTAGCCGAGTCCCTTGGGGCACAAGAAGTCAACAACGAAGCGTTAAGCCGTTTCCTTACCTCACTCAAATGAAAAGCTTCTAAATGAACTAGAATCCCAACTAATTTTGCCAACAGCTCAACATTTAATGAGTTTGGGATTCGGCACGTGATGTCTTCTGATCTTAATGCCTTTGTCAGTGCAGTCCTTGATTGGAATGCAAGAGGATCCATTGGTGGAATCAGTTCTACGCCAGCATGATCCACTATAATTTCAAATGCATCCACGTACTTCTTGAGTGAGAAGCACAACTCCAGCATTAAATTGACTTCTGCGAATGTAATAAAAATGTTGCTTCACTTTTGTGTATTATTGAGGATCAAAATGCGAGTATAATGAACAGAAGAAACAATTTTTCAAATAAACCCCCGTCAGTCCGAAATAGTGTCCAGCATTCTGAGTCCCAACATGACCTATTTGACGGGACAAAGACGGTTTACTAACTAGAATGTTTGGAAACATTCCAATCATGCCCTTCAAACAATAATCTACTGAAACTTCGTAAAATAGCCTCTGTATACCCAATCTGCCGACAAACACATGCTTGTGGCCAGGAGAACTGATTAGAACTGAGTTTTGCATGAAAAGTTGTTTCCTTGTAAGATGACAGTGGACGGAAAACTCACCTTCCATTGTGATATGAGCTTTGAAATTAGTACTAAAAGCCACATTTAAAGTTTCGTAAGCTTTCTGTATGTCACCATTGTCATAGTAAATCCTTGACATCTTCCTCAGTACATCGATGCAAAGGGAAGCTTCCTGAGGAAACACTGTGAGATAAACAAGAATCACGTAAGAATTTAAGCGTACTGTAAACACCAGGCAACAAAGCTCAATGTGAAAAAATTAATTACATATCAACACTTGTCCATAAGACTTCAATGCTCCACGCGTGTCTCCGTACAAATCCATGAGTTCACAGCGTCTTTTGAAAACTGCCGAATTCCTGGGCTCCACTTTGACGGCTAAATGCAATAAATAAATATTATTTCTTGTAGTTCGTCAAAGACTTCAAATCGATTAATTGTAAAATCTTGGAATGTAAAAAGCACAGGATATTTGGTTCTACCCAAAATTATTGGGTCTAAAATTTGGAATCAGATAATGGGTCATTTGTGTCCGATATAGAAATGTCATATATCTGAGATTAATAATTAATTAAATGTTATCAATCAATTAAATCGACTTGTCTGCCAAAATCTAACTGACAAATGTAAATCAAATCAATCAGATAATCTCTGCCGTCTGATCCGAATCTTCTTATTTCATCAGAGAGTTTATCAGAATTCTATTCTGAGATGCTGTAATATATTTTATCTCACCTTTTGTGTAGCACATGATTGCTTGTGGAAAATTATTTTCTTCAAATGACATTTCTCCTAATTTTGGCCATTCCGTACAAGACTTCGGAGAAAGGAGGGCTGCGATCAGAGCAAATTGAAGACTTTTACTCGCTTTTCCTTGATTCTCGTAAATCATTGATAATGTTTGAAAAGGTTCAATGCACGTGGGTTCTAGAAAATTAAAGAAAACGATATTAAATAATGAATGCCAAATCATTGGTTCGATCCAACTCAGAATTTCGAGAAAACCTTACGTTCTTTGATGATCTCCATACACATGTCAATTGCACTTTTGTAGTCCCCTTGTGCGTAACGAACATGAGCCGCTCCGATTAGCCGCTGAAGAGTTGCAGAAAGCTTCCGTTTTCTAAAGATTGTGAATGTCGTCGGTGTTGTCCCACTTCCGTAGAAACCAGCACTAGAATTCTTGTCACTTTCCACGACCTGTGACAAAGACGAACTCAAAGCCGAAGAATCAGCTTTAGAAGACGTTGTCGAAACTTGACCCATTTCATTATTTCTGCTCAGAATATTAGTAAAATTCGGTCCGTCTCCTGTTGATCCATCTTGTTCCTCCGAGTCGTTGTCACCGTCATCCACAAGACCTTCTATAGCCGATGCATATTCCGTACAAGTCATGTCACCTACAGATGAAGTAAAATCGGGAAATGAATACAATGCATAGACGTCAACGGGAAAAATCTGACAATCGGCGTCGTGTGGGTATTTATGATTTAGAGTAATTTTACCTTTTAAATATTGCGTGGTAACATTCCGAATGCCTTGAATTCTGATTTTAGTAGCAGGGTCAAAGTCGGCGTCAGCGTCTTCTTGAGAATCGCCGTCATCTTCTTCATCCCGAACCGAGGAAATTAGGGCTGTCGTTTGTTCGTGTCCTAAAGGGACCATTAAAGTCAATATCCCAGGTTCATAGTCCTCGTCAAGGTCATCGTCCATGTCCATGGGAGTTGACCCTGTGCCCTCCACAGCTCGTTCCAAATCATTCGAGTCCACCAGGAGGACATTATTATTGCGAGACAAATAGTCATCTTCACCCTCGGTTTCCATCTCGGTATAGCGGTCACGGCCGTGGTCAGCGTCCATCCTACTCTCAGGGTTCGGTTCAGGTCACGTCACGTATGACTGTCTCGTTTCGATGTTCTCAGATAAAATGGTTTTCAAAATTTTGAGACAAAATTACTCAAAAACAGAACAGAAAAATTCGGACCAATCTCACTCAACAGAATATCCCATAGTCATGAGTCATAGACACCGTCCATCCATCAACTTTGACTTGACTAAGGTCTTGATGAAGCAGTAGAAGCAGTCACTTTTCAGTATTCTCAAAAGAAAAGAAAATTTCGAAAACCGAAATTCAATTTCACTAATTCTATCGGAATCTCTCTCACGAATTCAAAATTTGGCTCAGGTTCGCGGTATTTTGAATTGGAAGTCGTACCATGTAGCCCCAACGTACGAATAATTGTAAAAAAGATCAATTATTATTCCTTTCAAAATGAATTTAATTACGATAGAATAACTGCATAAATAATTAAATACAATTAATATTACGTAATTGCAATTGGAAATTAAATCAAATTGCAAAATCTCAGGTCAATTTCGTTACAAGCCTCTAGATTTTTATGATTTTTTTTGCCAAACATACTTATTTGTCAAATGATTGGTCATCGTCTATTTCTACGAGGGAGATAGTCCTGAAACTTGTTACGCAGTTTCAGAATTCACCTCATTTTGACGAATGCATTACTTCACTATCAGCACTCTCAATGAATTCCAGACAAACATGAATAGTGTTGGCATTCGAGAAATTGATTCCTATTGTCCTTTGTCGTAGGCGGACGTTCATAAGTCTCGGTCATCGTGTACGCGTACGGATGGTGTTTAAAAAATTATATATGTTGATGACGGAGTGTTGAATAAATAAATAAATAAATAAATAAATAAATAATAATTTGTATAATTTAATTCGACGTAATTACTATCTTAGGCATGAATGGAAAATGCAAGGAAAGGTCATAAATTAACCATGAAATCTTGTAAATGATTGCATGCTAGACGGGTTTATCCTAGGCGTATTCCTTGAGCAATTAATGCACTTTGTGAAAATAATTGTGTAAGGTCAGGTTAGAATTAAAAATCTAATCAGTTCTTTAATGTGAGTCATAATTATTAAGGAAATCCTTCATTTCGTGGTTCATGTTCACGTGATTATCTTGCAAATGGCAAATGCAGCAAGAGCTTCTTTGCTCTTAATGCTCGAGCTTGAATGA
>JAQGCA010004511.1:0-10248 GCA_034698945.1 Protaphorura quadriocellata
GGGTCTCGAATAAACGCCGGGTCAAAACTGACTTTTTTTAAATAGACGCCCGGGCGTTTATTGGAAGTTTTACGGTAAGCAGCTACCACTCTAGTTCGGAACCGGTATAAGATTTTCGAGGAAATCAACAATGCTTCGCCGTGCCCATATTAAGGCATTGGAGTGCAGTTTTTGTTGAATTTTATAACGTTTTTATGGTATTGTCAGTCAGTGTGATGCGAAAATTAATATAATGCAGCACGTATTCACTACTAACTAATTTGGTTTTATCAAATTTTGGTCAAGAGTTTGTTGAATGCAAAATCTTGCGTATTCGTGATACAGATACTACGCAATGACACACAGGAATAATGACCCAGCAGAATCAAAAAACGGCCATTTAATTGACACAGTCCATTTTTATTGAACTGACATTGAGAAATGATTACATGTTTAAACTATTACCTGGCAGGACTAGACAAATCGCGGGCGTTTGGCATCCATTTATCACAATGGGTATATGACATAAAAAGCAATTGTCGATGAAAGGCCAATTCCCGATGCCGTAAAAATATTTTTATACATCCGCCAATAAATTCACAATCCCATGACAACCTGAACAAATTCCAAACTGCACTCCAATGCCTTAACATAGGCACGGAAATGTCCGTCATATTTAGGACCGGTTTCAATTTACAGTTAAAGAAAGTTGTGTATAATCTAAGGTTAATTATATGTTAATTATATCATTACATCGGTTAATTACTTACACCTCACGAGTTGCTCGTAAATTCTGATCTTCGACCGGTCGTAAAACGAGTGACGTGGAGAAGGCAATCCAATACAATCATGTCTCCAGGATTTGTCACATAGCACGACTACATGCGTGCTTGTCTACACCGCGTAACCTGCGTTGACCCTAGCGGTCACAATGGAGAGTGAAAGGTCACTCCGTTTTTGCCGGGCCGAGCTTAGCCGCATAGCAGCGCGGCCATAAAACCCATATGGATGTAGTAGCATGGTAGCATAGCCTGTTAGTATTTGAGCTATCGGAATACGTCGGAACGGAGGTTTTAGTAATACCATCGTAATAAGACATGAAATGTCTTAAAAATCGCGCACAAAACGCGCGATGAACGTAGCGATCGCAATATATCGTTTATAACAAAGCATACTACTCGTGGCACTATAAACAATAACTTAGTATTATGTTTATATTCTAAGTTATAGTAGTTCATATTTTCTTCTTTCCATTTCTTGTAGAATGTTGCAATTTCTAGACCATTGTGTCTCAATTGACATCCATAGCTTTTAAAATCTGCGCATTCTCATACTTAAATTTTTTTTTTCGAGAATTTACAGTAAATATGCTTTTGTCCCAGGATTTTTGAGTTCCTTTAACTTTGCTCGAGCTCGAGGACCGCGAAGTGGTCATTATGCTTAGGTGTACTTGTAGATCTTCTTGGTACATGTTCCCGGAGGCTATGTGGTCTCTATACACAGGTTTAGTTGTCTAGTAACGGCGAAAGAGCCAAGGAACGCAAAGTGTTCGTTATAGCAGGTTTACTTGTAGACCTTTCTATTTTTGTTTTATTGCACGTCGAGTACAATTAATAATTGTTATCTTGTTCTGATATATTTTATCAATCAGTCCACGCCAACAATTCTGAATAGTATAATTCATTCTTTTTATAGTTCCCATTGCTATATATATAGTTTACGATGCTATTCATTACATTGTCATACTAATTAACACACTGAAGTATTTAGTGCAGTAATTCGGTCCAAATCAAAAGTGTGAATAAATTGTTACATGGTTCGTTCAGCTACTGACTCTTGAATTCTTCGTTTCTTTCTAATTCCAAAATTGAATCCAAAATAAAATATACATATAAACATTTGCTTCATTTTGTACAGATTAAGTGTTCTTGATTTCTTAAACCTGCAACGGAATTTATCTGAAGACTTTTTAAAGCATCAGCGAGCCTGTGGACCGTGGGATGGCACTCTGCTAAACTCTTTGCAATACATACTGCCAACATAAATGTCAAGAACTCGTAGCGGCCTTCTTGGAGATCCACAGAAGCAGGAACGAGCCCAAGGACCATGTCCATACCAGTTTGGTGTAGTGGCAAAGAGATGGGCTTCTCAATGACGTGTGTGTTGGTTCGACACTCACTAGGGTTGATAAAATTTCTCTCACTATAACACTCTGACTAAGGATAATTCGCCTTGGGGTATATGCGTTCTGTGGCTGGGTTAGGATCCAGAGCGATACTGTTCTGTATCGGCCAGGACCCACAGACTGGTAGAGTCTCCCTCTGTATCAATGAGGAAGCATTCCGACATTCGGAACTGTAGTTGGCTCGGTGCGACTAGAGGTGGCGTTAACCTTTCAAAGTACGGACTACGGGCTTTCGGCTCTCTATCCTAAAATTAACCAATCCAGGCTAGAACGACCGGCTCTAGTACTTAAACAGGATTGATTGGTGTTGAGAGTATAAACTTGTAAAGTTTTTTTTATGAATAATGCAAGTTTATTGCGACATAGAGGAGTGCTCTGGGTCATTGTTTGCACAATTTTATGTACATCCATTGCTTGCACTTTACACCGATTAATGAAGTTAATTGAATGAAATATTTATCAAAGTTTGTGGACTAATACAAGGAATAGACTCACGGATGGAGCTACCCGGCACTGGGACTGCTATGATATGCTGTTGAACTGTAGCAGAAGATGAAGCTGAAGTCGTAGTATGGCTGATACCAATACCTGACCTCAAAATAGACAAAAAATTTGTAGAAGACACCGTTTCTACTGTGTCCCTCGGGATGGCGATGTATTTAGATATTTAGAAATTTAAGTGCAGTATATGAATTTATTAATTATACAATTAAAATTAATTTCAAACCAATAAGGTACAATTTCAACACAGTCATCTCTCTTGGGATTCCTGAGTTCCGTCGATTTGTCTAATAAGCGTTTAGTGCAAGATGTAAGATCATTGCTCAGAAAAGAAGCACATGGCTTTAAGTTTAAGCGTAGTAGTGAAGATGTAATTCCCGCTGTTTTTCTGAAAAATACTTTTTGCTCATTGATGATTCCTATGGGTATAATGTTTACGTTTTTCATCAAAGTTGGGCACATGCCAGAAAATTTTAAGGAGGCCACAGTCACTTCTACAGTGCTGCTCTAAAGTCACGCAACAATCAACATGCCCCATACAAAGAACGCGGGAGTCTTTTGCATGTAAATATGAAAGCTAGAATCCTTGCTTGTTGCGTGACTTTAGAGCAGCAGTGTATATAGGGAAAAGGAAGTAGACTTGACACATCTTCATACCGGCCATGCGCAAATTGCTTGAAAGGGTTTTGAAGATTCGTATAATGGATGGGAGAGAAAAAAACAAGCTTCTTGTGGATGAACATCATGGTTTCAGGAGTAATCGTTCATGCATGACAGCCCTCTCTGTATTTACACAGAACATTTTCGACAGTATTAATAATAGAGTCAAATGGTAATTGTAGTTTTTGTTGATTTACGTAAAGCTTTTGACTTTGTTTTGTATGCACTGCTTCTTATTAGACTTAGGGATATGTATAAATTAAATTACTTCATATTGAAAACATTAGTTGCTTATTTTAAAACATATTGATGAGAATTAAGCTTGGTAGTTTCTTGTCGAGGGAAACTTGGGTTGGTTGAGGAGTACCGCAAGGTTTTGTGTTGGGACCTACGCTTTTTATATTATTTTTTAATGCTATATTATCTTCATTGAATTTTTTTAGCTTTGTTTCTTACACGATCTCTGCTGACGATTAGACCATTTATTTTAGTGGTAATGATGCAGTCAAAATGATTGATCAAATGACTTTGGTTTGAACTACGGTTGATAAATGGTGCATGGAAAATGGACATGTCTTTAATTTTGATAAGACAAAATACATGTTCTTTCATGGGTGCAGAAACAAATGATACGCCGAATATAATTATTCTGGACAGTACAATTGAGAGAGTCAATTTATTCCGTCATTTGGGTGTTACTGTTGACCCCTTACTCAATTTTAAAGAGCATTTTGTCACGGTGGAACGTAAAATCTCCTCAGTTGCCGGAGGGATATTAGCGGTTAAGCGGCAACTTAATCGAGGAGTCTTTTTTCTAATATTGACTATTGCCAGGGGCTGAGTTTGTTCATAAGCGACAGTAGTCAAATTAAATTTAATTACAATCGTTTAAGAGTTTAATTTTGAATAATTTCAGGTCGGACTTTTGATTGGCGGGCTTATTTTCATTCTGAGTCTGAGTAAACAATGTGTCAATCCACTTCATTCCAAGATGGACTTCAACTTCATCAGAAGCAATTAACTGGCTGAGCACAAACGACAAGAAGACGAACGATTAAGGAAAACTTATCAATCTGATTATGACTATGGAATTCTGCCCATTGACAACAACTTTTAGATTATCAACAAATTGAATAGAAGTATTTACAGTTATACGGACATTCTATACCCGGTGGGTTTCAGTATCACTATAATAATCCAAGCCAAGACTTAAATAACGGATGGCGAATGTGGAAACATTTCCATCCGTGGAAGCATAATTTAGTAAATGGGCTTGTCGTCTGGTTTTAAAGAAGAAAAAGTGTGACAGCATATCTGACGATTTGAATTGGAGACTGGAGACATACACCGTCCAAGAAATTACCGGGATATTAATCAACCCATTTTCCACTATTTGTTTGAATACCTGCGTGAATTGGGCGAAATGAAGATACTTTAGTACGAACTATTTTCATTTGACCGTAACATGATATTACGCAAAAAAAATTACAGAGTGTTTAGAGGTATTTTTTGTGAATTATGACATAACACTATTTCTAGTGTCGTTTAGCAATGAGTGGCAGTGCAACGCAATGCTCAAAATCCATTCTGAGTGGATCAGAGGAGTATAGAGCACAGTTAGGATAAGATAAGAATGTATTCCACTCCTCTATGTGATTATGTTAAATGTCACTTCCAGTCAGAGTCGCTCTACAATTTTAATTACACAGAATATAGATTCACACAAAATTGTAGAAATGTTGTCCAGTTGCACAACATGTTATTTATTTCTGGCCGCTGTGGGTGTGTGAATTGGTATTAAGATAGTTCCAAAAATTCTTATGCGCCGAAAATTGTGAGTGAATTAGTTTCATTTTTCAATTATTGACGTAAAGCACGACGTAATTCGCTAATTGTACTTTATAATAAGAGCCCGATGGAGCGTGACACCAAAAGACGTTGTGATATTGCATGGATCTCCAAGGGGGAAGACAATCCCAACACTTTCACCATTCGTACTCAAATTAGAGACTTATCTGAGAATGGCCAATATTAAATACGAGGTCAGGTAGATATCAAATACATTTGACCTTACTTTTATGAAAATGAATTATTTTTTGTTCAAGTATGACCCGAAAAGTGGATTTGGTCCAAAGGGCAAGATGCCATGGATTACGTTGAATGGACAACATATGACTGATTCTCGACTAATCATCGATTTCTTGGAAAAGTGTGTCAATTAAATTAATATTCCCATTGACCTTTGACCTGTCTCAACTGTAATTTAATTGATCTAATGTTTTTTTCAGAAAGTTTGAGGTCGATTTGAACAAAAATTATTCCGAGGAGGAACTTGCCATAGGTACCCTGGCCAGGGTAACCATTGAGGAACACACATTTTGGTGAATATTTCTGAATAATGTTCCTCTCACTTAAACCTTTCTTTTGAGCTATAAATTTCAAAGGTCAAAGTGCGAGCAACATTAAGACCGTTTGATATAATTTTAAAATGAAGAATTTTCTATATGTTGTGTAATGAACAGGGGAGCCGCACTCTCGATTTTCGTTCATGACAAAACTCATAAGTTTTTGGATGCTATGCACATTTCTGGGATTTTAAAATGGATAATCCCATTGGTCGTTGGCAGAGATTATCGTAAATCTTCTTGGGCCCAAGGAATCGGACGCCATAGTCAGGAAGACGTAGAGAAATTGACCAT
Organism: Protaphorura quadriocellata; assembly: GCA_034698945.1. Taxonomy (NCBI): domain Eukaryota; kingdom Metazoa; phylum Arthropoda; class Collembola; order Poduromorpha; family Onychiuridae; genus Protaphorura; species Protaphorura quadriocellata. The sequence continues at coordinate 6,025 of JAQGCA010004511.1, forward strand.
TCGGGATTTCAGAGCCATTTCCAAATTGCTTGGGAATAAGGCATTTCTGTTAGGAAATGAACCTTGCGCAGACGACGCGGCCATATTTGGATTTCTGGCCCAAACTCAATGGGGTCTTCTGAAGTGGTCTCCGCTGGTCAAGACAATTGATGGTACCAGAACAATCAACTTACAAGGGAACCTTTCCAAGTGTTCCTCGTATTTAGACCTGGAAATTGTTATTTACTTATGCTAACACAATGTGTGAAATATGTCGGGCTACTTTTGCTGCAAAATGCATTAACTGACCTTCGGTGGTCAAGATGTAGTGCGCATACAAAATGAGGATTTGAGAAACCGTTTCCATTCAAGGCCTTATTTGTTTGTGTATTCAAAGTGAGGCCTTTTTCGGAATAGGTTTCTCAAATCCCCATTTATGTACATTGCCTCTTGACCTCTGGAAGTCACACAAAACATTTTGCGACAAAAGTGTTACGAGATCTTTGACAGACTGTGTTAGTATGAGTGAATGAACTTGGAGAAAATTCAGGTCGGAATTCGAGGAACCCTTGGAGAGGTTCCCTTGTTAGGAACAGAAATTACGAGTTCTGAGGAATGACGATGACGATATCGTGTTTTATTTAAAATGGATGAGTTGCCGAACGTGAAGGAGTACACGACTCGAATGAGGGAAAAATATTGGCCAGATTGGGATACCCTTTGTGACCCTTTAGGGTCAGCTGAAGTGACATGGCTGAAGAAAATGATTTCTCGCCGTCAAAAGACAAATTAAACTGAACTATGTAATTTTATTTTGTTCAATATTTTTGATTGTTAATTATCAGATACTATTTCAGATTATAGAAAATATTAGTGTTCGAAAATGGCGTTCGATGTCATCAATTACTTGATTTCTGTTAAAATGACCTTATGTGGTCTGGGCATTTGCACCGGTGATCCAGGAACGGCTTGGATGGGCAGGTCATCCGCTGACCCGGCCGGCGCAACTCCGAAAACTTGAAACAAACTGGTAATGAAAAGAAAAAGTTCATCTCTGGCCAAAGTCTCTCCAATGCACGCCCTCTTCCCAATGGAGAAAGCAACGAAGCCTTCATGTCTCTCGAAACGTCCTTTCTTGTTCAAGAATCTGTCGGGTCGAAAGGTGTGAGGATCTCCCCATATTTTCTCATCAAAATGTCCTGCGTAATTGTTTCCCAAGATGACTGTGTCCTTGGGGATCGTGAATCCACACAACTCCACTTCCTTCATTGTGTTCCGGAGTCCCATTGGCACGAGGGTCGAGAAGCGAAGGGTCTCGTGGATTACGGCCTCTGTGTATGGCATATTCGGGCGATCACTCAAGGAAGGTAGGCGACTGTTCCCAACAACGCTTTGAATCTCCGCTTGGAGTTTTGTCTGGTATTGCGGGTATTTGGCGAGGTAGAGAAGTGTCCATTGGATGGTTGTGCTCGTTGTCTCCGCCCCCGCCGAGAATAAATCAAGAACGGAGTAAAGAAGGGATTTATCTATCAAATCAAATCAATGTTTAAAAGTCGTCTGCTCTAATGAAGTACTTTTTTTCGGCATATCTTCAAAAATTCGATTAAAAATATTCTCAGGTCTCCCATTTGAAATTTTTTAAATCATGTGTTAAAATACATGCTGTTTCCGGAGTTTTCTATTTCGCGTCAATGTTGAGAGATGTCCATTAGAGAAATTACAAAAGATTTTTTTTTCATCAAGATTTTGGGCTCCCTTAAGCTCACTGGTATATCCAAACAAAATCGTCGTGAGCTTCCCTTTCCCTTGTAAGAAATTGAAATACTTTACTTACGTCCTTGTTCTTTGTAAAAACTGGAATGAGGGTCATCCGTTTTGTTGATTTCCTCCAAGTAAACATCAATAAAATCTCGTGGTTGTCCAGACTGAAACGTGGACTTGTGTGCAGCAATGGGGTTTTTCAAAAATTCCATAATTGGAAAAAAGTCTTTAATCAACTTGTTAAAGCCGGAGAGCTCTGGTGCAATCCTTGCAAGGACAGGAAACAAATTGCTAACCATTGCACGCATGTTCAATTGGGCTGAGCTCCTGCAACATTATTACATATAATTTTAATATATCAACGTAAGTACATGTTTTCAAAAAATAAAAATTAAAAAAAAATAAAAATTTAAAAAAAAATAATAAAATTTCGAAAAATAATTTTTTATAATTTTTTTAGATGTTCAGTTCAGAGACTTTCATTGTACTCACGATGCGAGGTGCTTGATGGCAACTTGTAACTCCGGGTCATCTTGTTTGAATCGTTCTCCAGCAATGATGGTCCAGAGGGCGTTGAGGACAGCCGCATTAAACATATTGTGTGGATACTCCAGTACCTTCCCATTCATCTTTCTCAACGTCTCAATCAAATCCTTGATTTCTTCTTGGACAATCACTTCCATGGATTTCTTCCCAAATCCAAAATCCCGAAGTGTCCGGAGAATGAATCTCCGTTGTTCATGCCATTTTGGACCATCAGTCAGAATAACACCTGATTATAAAAATTACATAATATTATGCGTATAATTTGAATGGATGAAGTGGATTTTAAATGCTGACCTTCTACGACTCCGTTGTACTTGGCTTTGAACATGGGGAAGTCGGGACGTCCGGAGAAGTCCAGGTCATTGAAGGCGGACTTGATGAGTTTAGCGTCAGAAATGACGACGGCTCTAAAATTCAGGTCAGCCGTTCATTAACACCAAATGGAGTTCAGTTCAAATTAAATCTTACGGGAAAGAGCCCATGTCAATGGAAAAGACCGGTCCATATTTCTTGGACCATTTTGTCAGGGTCTCGTGCGGCATTTGACCAAAGAGCGGTAAATGTCCGAGCAGAGGAATTCCCCATGGTCCTGAATCAAAAACAAAGTCACATTTCCGTTTCACTTTCTACAGAGTTTGACTGACAAGGGAACATTTTCAATTGAAGCTCAGACCGACAGCCGCCACACCAATTGGAATCCCCCGACATGAAGAAAGTTAAAAGTCGTCTGCACAAATGAAGTATTTTTTTTTGTATATCTATTAAAAAAATCCCGACCCCCTTTGAAAGAAATGAAATCGTGTGTTAAAATGCATGCTGTTTCGGGCTTTTTTCATTTCGCGTCAATGTTGAGAGGTGTCCATTAGATGCATTACAGAGAATTTAGAAAAAAATTGAAAAAAACTTTTGTCGTCAAGATTTTGTGTTCCGTCCGTCAACTTGACGGTTATATCCAATCAAAGTCATGATGATTTTTTTTTCAAAATTTCCTGGAATGCATATAATGTACACCTCTCAACATTGACGCGAAATGAGAAACGTCGGAAACAGCACGCATTTTAGTACACGATTTAAAAATATTCAAAGAGGGTATTTTTAAATCAAATTTTTGAAGATGGGCCAAAAAAATAATTCATTTGTGCAGACGACTTTTAACTTTTTTATGTCAGGGGATCCCAGTTGGTGTGAAAAAGTGTATGGCGGCCTACGTCGGAGCTTCTATTGAAAAGGTTCCCTTGTGATGAGTTGAGTTGAGTGAGGGATTTGTGAGATTACCTGGTGGGTAATTCTTTGATCTTGATTTCCTTCCAAAGAGAAAAATGAAGCCACAGACCCCCAGCACAAAGTAAATGACGACAGCAAGGAAACTCATTTTGGACGTTGAATTTTCTGGTTCTGATTCTGTATCCAACTCAGGAGAATTGTGAACACGGCGGAGAAACCAAATCTTTCACAATTGAATTCCACTTGTGTCGTCGTCTCTTCCACCAAGTCCAGTCAATTTATGTTTTCTATTTTGCAATGTGACCACAATGTGTGATAAATCAAATCATCATGTCCATGATGAGAAGGAGAACGTGATGACAGTCAATGTGATTCACTTCTATACTGTCCAGAGTTCCTTCTCTATTTTTTTGTAGTTACAAACAAGGCCAAGTGTTTTTTGTTCGGTTCGGGTTTATCTAGTTACTATGCACATTGGCCATCATATGTCTGTGTCTGTGTTATTCTCACTCAAGGTCAGCCCTTGACTTTGACCAACTTGCATGGCCATACGCCATGTGTTCCAGTACTACCATACACTATGTAGACTACATGGTTAAACACAATCACAACTCATTTACTCTAATGCAATGCACTCCCCGTATCAAATGTTTCTACAGAATTCTGTTCAGTTTTGTTCCCTTTTTGGCTGAGCTGTATATCTCAGCAGAATCG
>JAQGCA010004512.1:0-10248 GCA_034698945.1 Protaphorura quadriocellata
GGGTTGATTTGCTTCCGCACAGGGCTTTGGACGGCATAAAACGTATTGCGAATTGTTAATTTTTCCATTTGCAATGGCCCAGATAATCTCATATCTGTACTCTGCATCATATTGACATGCGTCGTGCAAGCAAATCCGTGTAAATGGCCGCTTTGTAAGCTCATCATAGTCTCGCCCAGGATGGAATCCGTCAAGGGATGGATTCATCGCGTCAACTGTCCGCGTCATGAGAATGAATCCCGGGCATTGTGGAGCCATTTTTGTAAAAAAGGTCAACTTTTACTCGAAATTTTATAAAATTGGACAACTTTTTTCAAAATTTTTTGATCTTTTTCTAATTTGAAAATTTCAAATTTAGTCTATTCCTCCCAATGTTGGTCAGACGACTGAAACTTTCCTGGATTAAGAGATAGGCTTTATAGGATTCTCTAACACTTTGTGCTCGGAAAATCTATTTTGTCCTTTTTTATTCTTTTTTAGTCAGAAAAAACAACATTGACTAATCGTATTTGTCCTTTTTCCATAAAAATGTCAAAATTGACCAACAGCTGACTAACGCAGGCTCTCCCACAAAGTACATGGAGGCTCAGAAATTCCCCATAACCCACAGGGCGCGCAGGGAGAACCATAACTTATTTTCTGTGCATGCTCATAACGTTAAAGTAGGTACCCCTAACCCACACTCTTATGATAGGGAGGTTCATCAAACATAAGCACGAGTAATTTCTCCCACTCTCTTTTGGACCACCCTGTATATTACGTCCACACTTGACGCTAGTCTGCTGGTCGGTATTAGTATCGCCATCGTCCTTCCTACACTATCTTGGTGTAGTCTCTTAGCGTCATCTTAGTTTTTGCACACGCTCTCTTAGCGCTACCCTGTTACCTCTCAGTAATGCTAATCTTTAGTGCCATCCTGATACCCTTCCTTAGCGCCATCTTGTTACCCTTCCTTAGCGCTATCATAGTTTTCACACGCGCTCTCTTTGCGCTACCCTGTTACCTCTCCTTAGCGACATCTTTGGCGCCATCCTGATACCCTTCCTCAACGTCATCCTTGTTTTCGTGCACTTTCGTGAATTCGCGAATTTTTTCCAATATGCAAAAACCGGGAGGGACTGGGGGGAACATCGATTTTTGCAATATTGCAAAAATTGGTGTTCCCCCCTCCCTCCTTACTACTATCCCATATCGAGGTAGACAATGAATCCACAGTATCGTGTAAATATAGTAATGAGTCAGGGTACCCTGGCAATGAGTTAGGAAACTGGCAGAGCTAGGATTGAACAAGAGGTATAATTGGGATCTACTATTTCGAATATTATTCAGATTCTATGGCATATACATATAATATTCTAATTCTGATTACAATACTGTTAAATTCGAGATACAATTTTCGGATTCGGATAATATTGAATTCGACTTCCAACTCGGACTATTTTTCTGAGTAAATGGATAATTGACTTTTCGGAATCGATTGAATTTATATATATATATACATATTTACATTTATATAAAGGGAAACGCATAAAGATACGATTTATGGAAACATATGTACACCGTTGGATTTCTTATAGACAACAACATATTGTAGTTGTCTTAGTCATACTGATCAGCTTTTGTGAAGTCCCTATCCTCACAAGTCTTAGCGTTTGGCCGCTAGGAATACACGGTTTAGCGTGTGCGATGGCGTACAGTGACTTCCACTTTGACTTTCACCCTACGTTATTGCACATGCCCAAAAGTGAATTTATAGCGGCCAAACAATTAGACTTTGGAGGTAACACTTCACAGAAGTTGTCCAGTATGCCATCTAGCCGATTCTAACGGCGTACATTCTTTCATTAGGTGTCTGTGGTATCCAAAAGTACTTTCGCTGTGAGAAAGATTCGGGAGGCAGAACTAAAAATCCAAACCAAAAAATACTGCAAAACCACACATTACTTTCCCTATATGTATAATCAAACGAACTTGACGAGTGGTCTTGGTGGTAAAATGGTCGTATTTTGGTCAAAGTGGACATCCTACGATTGTTGACAAAGGAACTAAAGTCTTAGAATTGCTTTTAACAAATGTTGCGCGTGGTCCCGATATTATCAGCGACTTTCGTTTCTGGTCACCTATGACAATTTTCAAAATCCTAGACACAGTTGAACTTATAGAAAGCAACCATCCGTTGAAACCATAGAGTTAGGAATTGTAGCCAGTTTCTTTCGTACTTGTCTAGAGACGAGCGAGGTAACCTGTCGCCGCATAACTTCCGTTTTTTTGTGAAACGTGTACGAGGAGACGCAACCCAATTGAAAGCTTGTGGTGATGGAGGGCGATGGGAAAGAGCGGCGATAGGAGATTGCGGCAATGCGCAATGGGATATTGCGGCGATGGAATTTCCGGCGATGGAAAGTGCGGTGAAGCGGCGACTAGTTATGCGACAATGCGGATTGTCTGTGACAAATGTTGCGTGTGGTCCCAATATTTAAGTGATCTTTATGCGAAGTGGGTATAATTTTTCAAAAATATTATATCCTGAGTATATAGAGTTCTGACGATCACGATCAGCATAATGCCACAAGTGTGCCAATCACAGCATTTATGACTTATATCCATGTACCCATGTACGACATAACTACTACTATCCCCCATTTCCCTGTCCATGATCCATGAACCCACGTAGAAAACTGTTAGAGAATATTTAATTTAGAATTATTGAATATATATTTTAAGACAGCATGTAATTTGTAAGAATATGTAGTTATAAGAAATGTAATGTTAAGGTAAACATAAGGGGGTAGAACGAGAAGGTAGGAAATAAAATCCAAATCCAATGAGAAAGAGAAATGGGAGGGATAAGATAATGCGAAGAACCAGTAATTTTAAGAGATTATTCCTAAATGTTAATCATGCCCAGTGCCTTCCCTACAGGATAAAGTTAAAAACGGGGGTGAAGAAAACCTCAAACACGGGACAGCATGGAAAGGGTTGAAAGGATTAATCCAGACTCTTTACACAACGATGAGCGGTTATAAAACGGAAAAAACCAAAAGAAAAAAGAGAGAGAGAGAGAGAAAAGGAGAGAAGAAGAAGATTGTTAGTTAAGTCATATTTTGTGTTTATTTCAGATTTCTTTCCTTTCCTGTCGAATGAGTTGAGACGGAGTGCGCACATTTGAGTGAGTTTCTTTTAACAATTATTTCATTTAAAACCTAACTCCTAAACCTAAGTACCACTTTGGTCCATTTGGATCATTTTGGGACACCAAGAGATTTTCTTTTAGTATTTTACTAAGAAAGAAATAATATTAATAAATAAACTAAAACGGGAAACTTCCCTGTAAGTCTAATTAAATAATTTGCGCGAACCGACCATAAGGGCACACTTTTGTCCTTTTGGAAAGTCAAATTAAATAATTTGCGCGAACTGACCATAAGGGCACACTTTTGTCCTTTTGGAAAGTAAAATTAAATAATTTGCGCGAACTGACCATAAGGGCACACTTTTGTCCTTTTGGAAAGTCAAATTAAATAATTTGCGCGAACTGACCATAAGGGCTCACTTTAGTCCTTTTGGAAAGTGTTATAGTTAACTTAAGCGCGCGGATCCCGAGGGCTCACTTTAGTCCTCGCGGTCTTAATTAAGTAGAATAAGTCTAACCATTAAGCGCTGAAATTCTCTTAGGAAAAAGTAAGTAGGAGAGGAAACTTAGAGTACATAATTCTGTAAGCTTTAGAAGTTAAGTGAGTGACTAGTAATTATAACTAACCATTAGATTATGTTTAACCGTAGAATTCTCTAATGTTATATGAGAGTAGAGATTACTTAAGTAATTCTTCCTTAGAGTTACGGTTTGAATAAAAACTTTCTTCCAATTTGGCCTGTAAACAGAGACTTCAATAAACAATTTATTTACATACAATCTGAACAATTCTCCGAGTTGAGTAGAAGTTAAGAACAAATCTAGGGGTACCTAGTAATTTCAGTCATTTATTCATTTTGGTTAGTATTGGTAACCCATCCATTAAAGAGAGGTAGAGGTGAAATCACATTTGCAGTAAGAAACAGTCCCACGGGCAGACGGGCACAAAAATCTTGGCTTGTGTGGAGAATACACACTAGAATAGGGGGGATAGGATTACGTAGTCCTCCCGGGAAGAAAATTTCACTTCACGCGGGGGAAGGTTAGAGAGAGAGGAAGAAGTAAATTCTCATTCTGAGTGAGAAACGGTAGCACGGGTAAACGGAATACACAGGTACCGTCTCGTTTTTATGCCTAGGGATGTTCATTGGCTTGAGCAACCTTTGAATGTGTCTTTCCCAGAGGGCAAGAACTCGTAAATAAAACCTTAAAATATTTATCCGTTAACGGAAATTAATGAGATAAAAATTTATAACAAAACTTATAGCGGTCGGCTTCGCCTTGTAGTTAGAAGAGCCATCTAATGTTAATGACCAGTCTTTATCTTGACACATAGGTTGGCATGGGTGGGTGGGTGGCTGAGCGAATCTCCCGTTTTAATTTTGGATCGTCGCAGTACAGACCGCGTTGAGTCTCATGAACCAAGTTCAGTGTATAAAAATTCAAACAGAGGACAAACTTCCTCATTCACTACCCAGCTCTTTTGCTACTACTAGTACTAGTTGGTCTGCACGTGGGGCAGACATTTTATTTTGAATCAGTGAATCCCTCATGACAATATTAAATTACATTGTCTTTCCATAATTTGACTTATTATTGGACACAATATCCGTGACTTTTTATCAGTGAACGCAATATTATTATTAAATTCATTATTGGTGTATGTTATTGGATCTATATATTGTTAATAAATCCACAAATTAAAAATACACTTGGTGAGTTTTTAGTCTTGACCAAATCATTTTAGTCATTTTGCACTCGGTTTCAATCATTCGTCATTTCACAAAATCTAAAGATCTCGTACAAAAACAGACCAGACGCGGGCAGCTAGTAGTTTCCACGGCGCGTATGTGCCTGGGGGTGAGTACCCAAAATTTGTTTGCAGTGTTTTTAACAGAGGCCGCATGCAAATGTTGCTGCTGACATTTTGCATGTAAATTATCCTTCTAAGTCTCTACATATTTTGCAACTTTTCGTAACTTGCCAATTCTTGCTCTTCCTAACCAACCAACTCGGATTTGCTTTTTTGCAAATTTGTCTAATTCTAGACACAAAGCAAAAGTCGCCCGGATAGACTTCCCTGAGCTGAACCAGATCTATAAATACAACGAATTCCTGAGGTCACAGCTCTGGTCTGTCGTCTGATAATTTACAATTCGCAACCGATTGGCAACAGATTTCTATTCTGCAGTATAGTTGCTGGTTCGTGGTCGACTCAGTTTAATTCTGTTCTCTTCCAAATTAATATATATTCTCGTTGGTGATTGCGTTCACCTGTGCCGTGATCGCATAATTCGTGGAAGGGCGGTTAAGCATAAAGACTGCTACGTTCGGACAAATGAGGTAAGTATAAAAAATTTAAGTCTCGATAAGTTAAATGATTTTATAATTTCTTTCAAGATGACGACAATTTTTGTATCATTTACAGATAAATACAGAATTGTAATATTTTTAGTGCGCAGTCACTTTAACGAGATGCATTATGTAGTGAAATCATTAAAAATTGAATATGGTGAGACCGACTCTCGGTCTGATTTACAGAACTTATTCTTTAATCTATGTTTTTACTTGGATAGGTAATCGGTATTTCAGAAGACCTAGGAGGATACTCATTCCACGGCGAAAGTTAATAATACTGAAGGCAGCGGACGAACGTAACATGGCTCTAATAGAGACAGCCATCACTTTTCAGTGAAAAAAAGCAGATATGACTGCGACACTCAGACAATTATCAGTTGTTAGTGTTAAGCAAAATGCACAAATGACCTCATTACCCGGGCACTCATGCTAAGACTCCAAGGAAAACAATAATTTTCATGATGACCCATCAATGATCAACACCACATCAGAACTTTAAATCCCCTCTTTACTATTGCAGAAAACTTATACAAAAAAATTCTTCCGTTAGCTGATGAGATTCTCTAGACATAAAGGAATCTTACACATGGACAGCTCATCAGTCAAGATACGTTACTCAGCATAATTCAAGGGATGCTTGGGTGCTGCTTAACGGTTTAAAGAACCATTTATGGCAGCCGTCGAGAATGTTGACAACAGCACCAGGCCATCCTGAGCGATTAATTTGTAAAATAAAAAAACAAATAAACATAGAATCTTGACGATTAGTGTACGTATACGGCAGAAGGTATGGACATATGATGTTATTTTCAATGTGTGAAGTCGGTGGAGGAATTCTTTCTTGAGAAGATAATTAAGGCGTTCTGCAACTAGTAACAAGAAAAATGGATGGCGGTACGACAGCCCTTCTATTCTTCCCCGGGTTAGAGATGAAATAAACTTACTTTCGCCATTGGCATAAACTGTAATGTCCTATACACCTGTTCTACCATATATATGATGTAAAAGGCAACTTAATCACTTTAGTTTAGTGGTTTAACTCATACATTCCCACCGGAGGACCTCCTGGGGGGTATGACCTGCAGGGGTACCAAGCCCGCCGCTTGCGGCGGTCCCCGGAGGCAAGTTTCTCCGGAGGCAAATTTTTTTTTCACTATTTATAACATAGGTAGCATGTAAAAGTCGTTTTTACAAAGGTTTTGTGACCCAAATTAGCCATTCAAATGATGCACTTTCTTTGTCTGCATTTTTTGTTCGTTCGAATTTGGTCAATGTGATGTGCGATGTTTAGGATTTTAATGAATAACATTTTGACTTGTTGCAAAAATCCAACTGAGATCAGCCCCGGCTATGTTAATCTATTTCTGGAGATAGAAAAGAATGTCGCAAAAGCGACTGAAATAAGCTACAGGCAAGTGAAATAGTCAAATAATAGTTGGATGAACTCCAGCTCACCAGTTTGTTACTTTCTTTTGCCTATACTTCGAACCTCAGAAACGAAGAATGTTTAGTTCGGGCTTGGCCTTTCCGAAACATGTTCCTTCTAAGAGTATGGATCATTTCAGCACTACTGTATATTTATTTCTGTGCACCGACTCCGAAAAGTAGAAGTTGTGAGTTAAGGGTTTCCGAAATTTTGGGAAATTTGTTAGACGGACTTGGACCTGACGAGTTTATAGAATTCCAGGTAAGTTTTTACTGTGACATCGAAATGCATAGAGTCTATACTACTAGGTATTATCATTCTCATAATCATTTTAATTATGTCCGAAGGGCGTATGTTCGAAGGGAGAACCGGCTAACCTCCCTCTCGTGGATTATAAAGTGGCGTTCATAACTCGCCGTGAAGGATTTATTGCTGGTGTCATTACACTCCAGAATCACCACCCAAACGAAGCTGGATTATTTACTGTTGGAGGTAGGACACATTATTGTTAATTACTGGTAGGTGATTCAAAATGGAAAGGGGCGAAGAGAGAATTTTATTATATTTTAAAAGTAATTACAAAAATCAAATTCCAAATTTGACAGGATTAAATGTTGCTCAGAAATCAATTGGATGGGACCACGATAGTGTCAAAATTACGGAGGCGCGTTCAACCTTAGACATTTCAAATATACTTGAACAAAGCCGGGTCAACTCGCCATACGCCGTGGCAATCCTGCGTCCTCCGGAGGGTCACAAAGTAAAGGGTGGCCTAACTCTGATAAAAATGAAGCCGAATAAAAAAGAAATAAAATTGACACCCGAATTAGAGAAAGTTTTGAGAGATACCGTGACTGATTTGATTGTCTACCGCCAGGATACAACGGTGGACAAAATAGATCTATTCGATCGTATTTCTGAAAAATACGAAGGGAAGCAGAAATATATTCTTCGACAATTCTCACACTACTTGGAGGTGTCCCCTGCTGGTACTTCAAGTCGCCAGAAAAGAGCAGCGACAAGGAAACCGCTCACGAAACCGGACTCCGGGAAAAGTCAACCTGCTATTACAAGTTATTTTGGCAAGCATCTACGGTAACAGGGGGAGGGTCAACTCCAACAGGGAATGCACTAACTGGACAAGGGTCAACAGGAACGGGACAAGGGTCAACAGGGACTGAACGAGGGTCGACAGGAACTGGACAAGGGTCAACTACAACAGGAAGTAGACAAACAGGACAAGCGTCGACAGGAACTGGACGAGGATCAACTACAACGGGAAGTAGACAAACAGGACAAGGGTTAACAGGAACAGGACAAGGGTCAAAAGGAACAGGACAAGGGTCAACTACAACGGGAAGTAGACAACAAGGACAAGGGTCAACAGGAACTGGGCAAGGGTCAACTACAACGGGAAGTAGACAACAAGGACAAGGGTCAACGGGAACTGGGCAAGGGTCAACTACAACGGGAAGTAGACAAACAGGACAAGGGTCAACAGAAACGGGACAAGGGTCACCTTCAATAGGAAATAGTATCACTGGACAAGGGTCAACTACAACAGGAAGTAGACAAACAGGACAAGAGTCAACACGGACAGAGGAAGGATCAACTTCCGTAGACGATGATACCCCAACGGTGTTTGGTTGTGAAGGATCTTCTCTTCGAAGGAACATTGCTACACAGGGAACTGGAAATAAGGAGCTTTCCATCAGTCGATGCACTTCCTCCATGGACGGCTTCGTACCGGAGGTCTTCAAAGTGACAGACTCTTCACCTAATGCTGAAAATAAGTGCTCATGTGGTATAAAATTTTTAATGCAAGACTACGCCGCTGAGTTGTACCCGATACTCCGCGACGACGTGGAGGACTCGACTTTATTCGGTGAAGAAGGTGTAGAAATTATCGAGAATCGTGGGATGCAAAATCTGGGATGATCCGCTCAGAAATTGGACCTTCCATGAATGATAGTTTCATCCAATTTCTGATTTTCTATTGCCAGGAGTGGTTAGCGCGTTCTTCTGTCCTGCCCACTGGGTCTACGAGGCCGGAAGGATGGGGGGTTTGGCCGCCAGGGCGGAATTGGGGAGGTTGTTCGGTGGCGGTAGCGGTGGAGCCGCCGGGAGTTCAAGCCCCAACCAAGAGGAAGAGACGGCGGAGGAGTTGGGCGATTACGCCGTTTGATTTTTTTTTTCATTTTTTTTTCCTGGATTTTTTTTTAATTTCATTCATTCATTCATTTCAAAATTAATTTTTTTTACTTTTACTTTCGTGGTGCAGACTTTTTATTAAGTTCGAATGTAGAGCACGTGTCATTTTCTATGGCAACTTGGATGGGACAAAAAAATCAGCGCGAATTGGAAAAGAATTTGAAAAAAAATTATTGTCAAGAGTGAATTGTGGTAGAGGGGGGTACATTATAGAGGGGGGTGTCAAGTTTCGATTTACCGTAGGGGGGTATCCGGGTAATGACGGGTATCCGGGTGGGAATGTACGGTTTTACTATCCTTTACACCCGGAGGCACGGAGAGGTTAAAATCCTAAGTACAACGGCTACACACCAACATGATCCGTCTCTTCGCGGAATCTTCTATGGCTGTTGTAGAAGGCACGAACTCCACAGCTCTGCCAATAATCAGTTTCCAGTTTCATCTGACATTCTTATCTGTGTCATTTTGTGTTACATACAATTTGGCATCAGGACTGGCCTTGAAATAGACCGAATTTAGCATTTTTGTGAAAACTTTTAAGATTTAAGTGAAGTTGAAGTGGCAAAGGCTTGGATTGCTGACCGGGAAAATGGAATTCTTGTGCGACTAAAGAAATCTACTTCGCCAGCGTCGGCAGTGATTTACTGTACTTGAGAGAGGTTCTCTTCAAATACCACGCTTCAAAATCAAGGAGTCACCTTCGCGTTCCCGGACATGAATTTAGTATTTTTGTTATACGACAATATGCATGATTGCTTTCCAACCAATTGAAGCGTTTTATAGCAGACACCGTTCATTGTAACGTCGTGATTCAAAATAACAGGATATGAGATATTGTATACAGATATTGTGTAGCTTGTATATTAAATTCTACTATTCACAGGGGACAATTGGAGTGTTGGAACGACCACTTACAATGACAGGTTATACATTAGTATAAACAAAGTAGACGAAGTGAGAACGAGACGGTATCACTTCCCCCAGATAGATAAAAAAATGATTAAGGCACTCAAAAAGGCGCACAAACATATCGACCGGTACAAATAATAGGAGGTTTCAAGTTGAGTGATTAAAGTGATTAAATCGATTTTTCCGCTTTTCGATTATAATCGAATTCTTC
>JAQGCA010004513.1:0-10248 GCA_034698945.1 Protaphorura quadriocellata
CGACATTTGGGCGCCGCGTCTACTATAACAAAGTGTAACTGAGTACGTGGGTTGACTTTGACCCTTTTCGTCTCGTTTCTGTGGTCTTCCGTTGGATTCCAGTGTGTGTAGGATTCATACGAGTGACAAAAACAAGAGGGGAGAAATTGGGTCAGCCGGGTTAGAGTCAGTTACGTAGGCCGGTGAAAATAGGAGAAGAGTTATTAGGCCCGGGTAGAGTGTAGAAATCATGCAGGCGGGAGAAAATCAATATCATGATTAACTAGGAAGGAAAGGAAATGGAGAATCGGAGAATTCCTTAACAGCGCGCAATGAGATTAGCGCGCAATGTCATTAAGATGCAGTGATATTAAAGTTCTGAGCTGCTCCATGCAAAATACTGGATATATTAGTTAAGTGTTTTCCTTCCCCCTCTAGAATTTTCGTGTTTTGTTTCCTTGTACGTCAAACCAAAGGTCATATAACTCTTTGAAAGCTTCTGCAGCATTCGCTGCGGCTTTACTTAATACGCTAGACATATTAGCAAAACCAAACTCATCCATTTTCTAGAGTTTTCAATACTATTTTATTTCCTTCTACATCAAACCAAAGATCATATAAATCTCCGAAAGATTTATGTTAGGGTAAGACTTTGACGTCTTCGCCCCCTTCAGGTGCGTGGTTCCTTTGGGACTGTGGAACCGAGATGTTAAGCGTCCTATGTGTAGAGGCAAATTATTTGTAGATTGACTTTTGTTACAAATTAAATACTCCACTCACGAGGTCATTACCGTGCCTAGTGGTCCGGACCGGTTGTTGGTATTTGTTTTATCGTGGTTTCCTATCTCTACAGGTTCTTGCCTTCTGGTTACAGCCGTTCGCAGTACCTCTAAGTGTAGCGGCTTAGTTATGACAATTAGGTGTAGACTTGTCAGATTTCGCATGAATGTTTTATTAGTCCAGACAGATTCATGATTTTTTTTGATTTCACAATGTGAGAGGTGCTCGTTCGGACACCAGGAGCGTAACCAATTTATAAGAACTGAAAGGTAGAAGAGCTCGGATTTAAATTAGAAGGTTGAAAGCAGAAAGGTAAGTGTGGTAGTCAGTTCCCTTTGGATACAACTCAGCCTTGAGTCAAGAAGAGAAAGTGTGTTTAGTTTTTTGACTCAGTCGAACCCAACAGGAAGTTCAGGAGTGTGAGATTGTTCTCAACCAACTGACATCAGATCTTGTTCTACATGGCATTTTTATATCATTATGTGCCTAACACTAAGAGCCGGAATTCGTTTGAGTTTCCGAACCAAGAGTGCACATAACAATGACTAAAAACTAATAGTATTACCGGCGCCGACTTTCCTCCATGTACTTACTTACGGAGAAAGTCGTTTGGGATCAGTATTCTGTTCCCGACGTTCCAGCGCCTAGACCGCTATAAGGAAATGTGTGGGTTGTTTTTGACCCGATTCGCCTTCTTACTGCGGTCTTCTTTTGAAGTCCGACTTGTGTAGGTTGGAAATGATAATTTCCATACATCCTATTACTGTTAGAGAGAGTCGCCTCGGAGAAAGTTGAATAGAAAGAGGTGAGAATGAAATGAATTGGGTCACCCGGGTTGAGAATAGTCACGTAGGCCAGGAATAGTTAGGAAAGTCACTAGACCGGTGTAGAGTATAGAAAATCTGCGGAGGCGGGTAAAAATCAATAATGTGATTAACCGGAAAGGAGAGGAAGGAAAGGAAAGAAGACAAATATAAAATTTCATAACACTTGTTTTAAAACAGAGGGAAGAATTTAATAGATTTATAGTGCAGACCGAGTTTGTGTACAGTTCAGGATATTGCCTTAATGTAGAAGTGAAAGTAGTAAGTGAAATGGAAGAATAGAAAGTTTGATCAGAATCACTGGATGTTCTTGGATCAACTGATTTGATCAGGATCCGATGGTGGGGGTCGAGCTAAGAATACTGGTTTTATTTATACTAAGCAGGTACCTTGAAGAAGCAGAGTGTTAAATAAGAATTGTCATTTCTTATTTACTGTAGGTCTTTCCGTGGTCTTTTACTTTTTTTTCTAGCGGGGAGTGTTCCTGTGTAGCCGTTATTTTTGTGTGCCCATAATAATTTTTGGCAATACGTATCACAAATAAAAAAAATTGTAATAACAATACATACAAGTTCTGTTAGTGGGTGCTGAACCATATAAACGGAGCAAAGACTTATACTTAATACCGATTCAGTTAGTGTTACCGATATAGTTACTCACCAGTAGAATTGTATAAGTCTTAGAAGAGAGCAAAAAGAAATCGGTTCTCGGGTAAAGTTTACATAAAGACTCACTTAATGTGTTTCTCAAAACACAGATGTCAATGCAGTAGCAGAGGTACGAAGCAGAAGATTTTCAATACAGAGTATATTACGTGAATGTTGTTAGATGAATACGTAATAACACTGGCGTTTTGCTCACAAGGGTTGTGTGACGGGTTGTAAAGTTGGCATTGTTTGGGTTGACCTGGAGATTTGTCTTTGCTGAATAGATATTAGATGCCTTGCATGTATAGCTGTACGACAAACCTATGTTGAATGTGCTCCGTAGCCATGGATGGAACAGAAATACGTCTTCTGTGGTGTTGCCATTTTTTGTTTCACTTTGCCCCTTTAATGTTCATCTCACTTTCTGTTCTTATCGTCCAATTTACAGAAAAAAATTTGGGGAATTTTCACGAAACAAAATTTAAACAAATTAAATCACTCGAGTCTCACTTGATAATCTTAGTTTTGTAAGGAGATCCCGTCACAGGGACACTATTTTATATGAGGCCTCGCACCCTAAGGTGTCCTTAGCTTGGAAGGTTCAAAGTTCGCGGTTCGTTGAGTTCCTTCATCTGCCTTTGAATATGAAGATCAAAGGGCAGACATAAATGGAAATAAAGACGAGAGACTTAAACATGTTTCATTTGTATTTGGTTTGACTGATTTGACTGATGACTGACAAAGTTTAGTTGGAAGTAAATCTCTGCAGAAGATTTGGGAGTTAGATGTTAGACTCCTGTGAGTCTGATGGACGACTGATCTAAACTTAGCTTGTTGGACTGTATAATACGAAGATGAGAACATTTCCGGGTGCTAATAGTAATAATATAATATTCTACAAGAAGAAAGAAGATTTGCACACGTGCGAACTGGTTTATGTAACGATCCTGAAAATCCGATTTCTATATTTGTGGGGACTTTGCAGAACGTTAATACCCGGTTGGCTGTATCCTCGACTGACTACTCTCGATTTTACCAAAATCACAATTTTCAATTGATAGAATAGTAACCCTTCGTTCCACTTACGAGACCGGTAATTCCACAGTCCCAATACGAGACCGAATATTGTTACTGTCTCAATACGAGACCGAATATTTTCATTGATATATTGTACCTTAATGATTCCGCGTTGCCAAAGATATGGATGTGTGCCTTTGTTGTCCTTCCGATCAGTTTGCTGGGTTGATGGTCAGTTGGAAATAATTCACCAAAACACTTGGGATCCGAATTTAATTGAGAGAAAAGTGCGTTTTAATTGAAGAAAAGACAGATCAAATATTTGGTTGTATTTGTTAGTAAAGAAAGATAGAGAGAAAGTTAAAGTTAAAATGTTTGGAAAGAATGGAACAGACGTTATAATGTATAAGGATGAGAACAGATTGAACCTAGAAATCTAGGAGTTCTCGTCCCAAATAGAATTCTACTTCAACTATTGCTTACATTGCATTAGATTAGTGAGAGCAAAAGTCATAATTTCTAAACTTATTTCTACTTAGCTTAAGATAAGCTTAATACTAAAACTAGCTAGGACAGCGAAACCGAATGATAAGAAATTATTGAATAAAATTTTATGAACATCCTGCCTATGTCGAATGTGGAGTCTTACATACAAAGTTGCTAATAAGCAAACGTGATTACAGATTATTTACTACTGCGCAGGCCGGTTTTTAACCTCACGCAAAGTTGCAACTAAGTGATAAATGTTTGAATGAATTACGACCTAAGCGGACGTGTTCATGTCCATAAGCAAAAGGGTTGACCTTCTAAAACTCTTAAATTATTATACGGGTAACCTAGAAGGACTAGGACTAATCGATAATTACGGCAACTCAACCTGTCAGTCTGGAACACCTGGGTTTTGACTTTATTCTTTAGTTCTATGATGAAATCCGAAACCCGGGTACTACTTTCACTCATGTGTAGCTTAACCCTTATTCAACCTGGGTACCTTTACATTTAGCATACCATGTAAGTCTTGGTCTCTACTTGGATAACCTTTTAAGTAGATAGGAGACAGTAGTCTACTTTTGTCCATAGGATATTTATGGCAGTGTGTATGACACCTGACATATCATAATTTACATGCCAAGTTTTCTGTTCGTCTTTGCCTCTAATATTCTAGGCCGTCGGTTCATAAATTCACTCCGACTTTCATTTACATGCAATTTCCAAGGGATTAATATTTTAACTGCACTACAATTTTTCTAACCCTAACATCTAGGGTTAAATTACAATTTACATATTGGGTAATATTGACGCGTATCAGGTATTCGGTTCAGGTGTATATGTATGCGGTTTGTTCGCATAGTGAGTCATCCCATAATTGGCGTTCGTTTATGGAATTGGGTTGGAACTTGGTATGAGGTTTGGTTTTTGTGACTCCCGATTTTTGGAAAGAAAACCTTAAGGACTTTTAGCTTATTATGGGATAAGGACTGTTTAAATCCTGAGAACATTATAGTACAAGCACGATATAACACTCAGACTACACTTGTAACTTGTATATTCAACATACCACCGATTATTTAAACTATGAGATACAGATATATATATACTTGTAATTTCATTGTGCTTTATGGAGTCATTATTTATCAGTATTTTAATGAAAATAAAATGAAGAGCATGATTTATTTGCACTAAACTGAGGTCACATAATTATAAGCGAAACAGATATAATGATTTTTGGGATTACGTATAAAATAACTGAGACATGATTTTCAGAATCCACATTTCAGAACCGTTTTAGATTTATTCTTTGTATTTCATGGATGTCTTCATTCTTTAATGTTTAGAATAAATTCCTCGTTGGAAAACTGACTCATTTCTAAACTTTGGTAAGTTATTTTGCAAATTCTTCAAATCGGAAAAGCTAACGTGAAACCGTCAAAAAGATTTATGTAATAAAAATATATGTAATATTTTACTCAAATTATAATATGTACGAATCTGGTGTGGCTATTTCAGTACGAAGAATATCCCACCCAATGGCACGATAGGGCATTAAGTCTTCATTAACCATACCAGCGAATACATCGTTTTAGAATCTGAATAATTCTTTTTGAAAAATATATACTTCTGAATCGTGGAAACATTTCAGGGAGGTTGGGAATTTCACATGACTCCAGTAGTACATGGTGTGACATAGATGACTTCAGTGGAAAATTTTAAATATAGTCTCGTACAAGGTAGAGTTGACAAACGTTAGAGAAAATGGTTGTCAAATCTACCTTGGTCCTGTAGTTAATTCCATTCAAAATATAAGATCTCAGCTCAGAATCCGACATAATATGTAACAGCAATCCTAAACATTAGAAGGAAAATACACAACAAAATGAGATGAGAGACGGGATTGTCCGATAATCATTGCTTGGATTAAGAATTATGGAATTACCGGTCGAAACCGTCAAGTCAAATATTCATTCGTACCGTACCTGGCTAAGTCGTATTAAATCAATTATCGAGTGAGATGCATATCTGCACCTGGCCTCCACCTTAGTTGGAAATAAATTAATGGACGTTTATTATTTTTTTAGAGGACTAACTATGTATATTACTTTTCTCGTTCATTTAATTCGTCATTACATGGTAAGAAATATGGGTTGCAATACAATTGTGGCATGTTTACCATAAATGCTCATGATCATCTGGTTTGTCAAGCTTGATACATCGGGATTAATTATCTATAAAATATATAAAATATATATATAAACTTTTGTTCTATTTTGGAGGACAATTTCGTCTAGGCTTGAAAATGTACAAATATTCCTGGCATACCAGACTTGCCTTTGAAAACGATTTCCATCAATTTCAACCCGCAGGAATAATGAAATATTAATTTAATTAGGGAGGTTCATGAGTATTTGGTGTTTCCAAAAATCTTCACACTTCTGTCAAAATTCAATGGAATTAATTTATTATTACACAATCTCATTGGCCAAAAAAATAAAATATATTTTGTAAGAAAGAATTATGATTTACTGATATGAGTTGGCCTGAATAATTTATTTTCAATTCGGCATTAGAAATGACAATCATTTACCATAACTTACATAAACTAACTTAACGTACATGTCGTAGCATATACCAATCTCGTGAGTACGGGTTAGTCTCTTTCACTTTAGTTGAAAAGGACTGACTAACAAAATAACACGTGATTTCTTTATAACGTCATAACCGCAGCCATCTCGAAGAAGACATTGTAAAATTCAGAACTTACACACCCCGATCATATGCTTCCGTTACAACGTCCAACGAGTCTTTCAACACGGAACCTTTCCAACCGTTACTTGCCGATAACAATTCAACCAATCTGACAGCTTTCAAAATTTCTAAACCAACTTTGTAGTCACCTTGACGGTACCGGAGAAAACCGATCTGACGCCATATGTATAAACTGGTTTCATTTTCCTCACTATGTTCTTTTATCCAACTTTTGTGCACGAGGTGTAACAGAGTTTCAGCATCCTTAAATCTGCCGGAACCATGAACACTTCTTGCGAGTTGGATTTTGGTCAAAAGTGTATCACGATGTTCCTCTCCTAAAACGGTTTCTAGCCGTGGAAGCGCATTTTTCAAAAAATTGGAAGCAGCCAAGTAATTTCCATTGTCCACCAAGGACGCTGCAAGTTTTGCCGGGAAAGTACTAAACTTTGGGATTAATTCTAGTGCTATTTCCGGTAGTATTTTGGTTAACAAGAATTGGTAAATATAGAGAGCGTGGGCGTGCGGGTGCACTTGCGCTTGGCCGGAATCATTTTCGAAAATCTTCTGAACAAATGTCAGTGTCTTTAGAACTACTTGTTTCTGCTCTTCAGCATCCCGGCGAATCGTTTCTTGTAAGGCCCGATGAATAATTGATGTTCCGTCGTCCAACATTCGATACATTTCGAATCTTTCCATTGGATGCAAAATCTGACGACAATTTTCGAACAAAATAGCAAGCATTTCTACGTTTATTCCCAATGGAGATAGGAATGCGAGTAATTCCATGATTTCCAGTGCTTGATCAAAATACTTCATTTTTCTCATCATTTTCAATGAAAATTTATAAACGCAGTCGATTATGACTTGCTGACGCGGAATATTCGTGAGGTTCTCGGCAGCCATTTTCTGGAAGACTTCGATGTATGACGTAATTGCCAATTCCTTGGATGATTGTTCTTGTAAAGCACTACATTCGTTAATACAAGAACCGGCCATTTTCAATGCGAGTGGGTAATTGTTCAAGGTATCGCACAATCTTTCGATTATCGGATCAGACTCTGACGTTTTCAAATTTAGTTTACTTTTAATAAGTCCACACGCTTCGGGTGATTCCAAAGCATTTAAATTCAATTTACTGCAATCTCCCGCCAGTTTCTTCATTATTTTGCTGGCTACGATATCTGACGTCGTCGTGATTATACAATGAAAATTCTTTGGATAATTGAGTCCAGGAATCAGCTCCTTTATAGAATCTTCCATTTCATCACCAGCATTATCAAAAATTAATAAGCTTGGCCGAGATTCTAATTTCTCGTAGACTTCTGCCATGATTTGTGCCATGGTCTTGCTGACATCTGTCCAAAGCTTCAAACAGAGTTTGTCCCCAGCGAGTCTTCGGCAGGAATCTTCCAAAGTTGACAGAAATTCAGCGTTCAGACAAATTAAATTTGAGTATGCCCCACTACCAAGAGATTTCTCTGCATATTTGGAGACCAATGAGCTCTTTCCAATTCCACTTGGTCCAGTGATCACCAGATTTGGCCGAGTGGTGAGAAATTTCTGGATTTTCTCAAGTTCGTTCATCCTACCGGTGAAATATGCAGGCGGATGTTCTAGTTCAAAAATGCAACCTGCCAAGTCAATATTCTTCTCCAGATCCATTTTACAGTACTTCAAATGATCAGCCATTCTTTCATTTCCACTGTCATTCAGACAATCTAACAGTTTTCTGAATCCTCCTCGAATGTTTTTCTTTAGCACTGCAGTGTACAGTGCTTCATATTTTTCGGAGTCCATCGTGCAGTTGTCCTGTTTTAATTTTTTTTTAAATGCCATATCAGGTATTATTTAAAATTCCAAAAATATTGGACAAGCAGTAGGATCAGAATTGTAGAGATTCTCAACCCATATTTGAATTACCTTCAGTCCAGATAATTTTAGTAACGTTGAATATTTATCAGCTTCGGATTCGCAAACTTTGACTTACAATTTCATGGACATCACTCTTCCACAATAAACCGTCAGAAAGTAGATGAAGTTTCAGAGCAGATAGATTTGTTGAGTTTTTGGCAAGGAACAACAGTTCGGTCGTCAAAATTCGTTTTTCAAAACTTTCCATATTTTGTACTGAACCCAAATGCAGCTCGCTGGTTTACAAGAATTATAAATTGTCTCTGGCCTAGAAAATCACTAATGCCTGGGCTATAACAATGAGAATGAGAGTACTAGTATTTTATACATTCGGTTCATTTCAAGCCTGATAAGCACTGATAACTAAATAATAATATCGTAGCAAAATAATAAAAGTCAGAATTATCTAAAAAGCATGTATATCTCTACATTCCTATCATTCAAGGACGCCCGACATTATATACAAATCCATACCACTAATAATTCTGATAAGCAATTACTCAGACCGCCTGTGTATCGAAACTAGTCTGAAATGTGGCATAGAAACTTTAGTACTTTTAATAGTTTACGCCGGAGAATTAGATTTTAGATATAAATATGTTCATAACAACCACGTTTGCAGTGTCCTATTTCTTCAAATACTTTAAATGGTGGCCGGACAATGCAGAACCTACGAATTCATACCCACACACGCATTGTGACTTTTGTGTACACCCAAAGCCAACATGTCTTAAGTTGACTCCCAACAATCGATCATATGTTTGCGCTGTAATTGATTGCCCACTAAATTGTGGGGCGGCCAGATACCATGCATGTAAATCGTCTGAGCACCAACTACTTTGTCCAAATGCAGTGGTACCCTGTATGAACGAGGCTTACGGATGTCCAACTGTTATGAAGCGTCGACAACTTGGCCCTCATTTGTCAGTGTGTCCAGCGTCGTAAGTCAAATTTCAAACCATGCATGCATTAGAGTTCCGTGAAACATGGGTGTTTGCAATTTGGGGTTTACGATTTGGGGTTATGAGATTTTCATGGAGATTCGGGCTTAACAACTTGCCCCAATTCCATAAAGAACACCAAAACACAATGATCAATTCGAGAAAAATGTATATTTTATTATTTCATGGCGACTTTATCTAGATTTGCAAAGCAAGGTAAACTCATTTTGAGCAACTTCAACTTGTTTATTATCTTTGCAGTGTTATCCTGTGTCGGAAACAATGGCAAAGGCGGAATATTCCACTTTGGAAATCCGAATGTTATGAACAAGAGTCGTCGAATCTAGGTAATTTTATATATTGTTTTCTCAATAGGTACGCTCATACTGCCAAATCTGACACAATTCAGTTTGTTAATTTCAAACCGGTGATATTACGCTTATTGAGATCCTATCTCACCCGTGACACCAGTTATGATATCAGTGGGGCAATGGCGTCACGGCTACGCATTCCGCCCATTCCGGGTATGGTCATACAACTGTCAGGTCGGAACAGGAATCGAATCATTTTCTGCGGGACACAACTTCTGCGAAAAAGACAATCAGTTTTTTGTTTGTGCAGTATGAGCTTACGTAATAGGAAAGTTTTCATGGTGGTCCCGCCCATACAAATGTAAAAAAAAACTTATTCTAATACACGTATTTTATTAATGGAAAAGTTTTGACGAGTCGCGATGAAGATACTTTGGCGAGAAACTCAAGCGCGGAAGAGCGTTTGCGGACACTTTCGACTTCCGTAACAGAAGTCTCTCTAGAAGACACTTTGAGCGTAACGTTGGATATCCCCATATGCGTTAAGGCTAAACAACTCGTCCAAGAAAAGAAGGGACAGAATTCATCATTT
>JAQGCA010004514.1:0-10246 GCA_034698945.1 Protaphorura quadriocellata
TTTGTGTCATTTTAAGGTAAGTTTGATTTTTGTACTCCAAATAACGAAGAAATAAACCACAACATGAAAATTGGACACACGGGGCCCACACCGGCATTTGAACTGTCCAGCCTCCTTTTGTTTTGTATAAATGCACCAATCCGAAGCACGGTAAGTACGTCACATTCCATATAATTCTCAGCCATGGAAGCATTAATAAAGTTCGATGGTTGGATCTCAAGAGCCCATCCAAATTTTTGTTGTCTACAAACAGTAAGTATTCATTTTACTTGTGCAATGTATTCGGGACAGTAGGTATTTATTTACTAAAAATGTGTTTCTTTTCTTCTAGATAAGACAGTAAAACTCTGGAAAATTGCCGAGTGTGAATGGGAAGTCCAAGGCTTCAATGTCATAGACGATAATGGCAATCATCGTGACCCAAGCTCCATTACGTCAATCCGGGTAATTATTGAAATCCCTACCATTTTACTTTAGGCGCGCTCAGAGTTTAAAATATGGAATCATTCAAAACAGGTTCCTGTCGTGAAGCGAAGTGCGCCCGAGGTTAAAGGAAGTTTGCGGCGAAGCTTTGCCAAGGGTCACGAGTTTACCATCAACTCAATCAGCCTCAATTCCGACAAAGAAACTTTTCTTTCAGCTGACGATTTACGGATTAATCTATGGAATTTGGAAACTACAAACCAGAGCTTTAGTAAGTTGAAAATGCCTAGAATATGAACTCTTTTTAAATTACCAGCAGACTTGGGTCAATTACTTTAAAAATGTAATTAATTACAAATTACAAATTACACCCTCATTTCTCATTGTAATTAATTATAATTACAAATACATGGCGAAATTTCGAAAGTAATTAACTACAATTACAATTACTCGGACAAGAATGGAAAAGTAATTAAGTTCAATTACAATTACGTAATTGTAATTAAAAATGCAATTACAATTACAAATTACAATTCAAATTACTTTCTCGAAATGATGATTTTATGAGAGCTAACATCATAGTCACATCTTTGTATTTGATGGTCAAAATTTTAAGTAATTGAGAAAAATATAAATTCAGTTACAAATTACAATTACAATTACACAACTTCTAAAGTATTTAATTACAATTACAAATTAGAGCTGGGATTCTGAAAGTAATTGATTACAATTACAATTACGTAATTGTAATTGTATTTTGTAATTCAAATTACAATTACCAATGTAATTGACCCAAGTCTGATTACCAGTCATTTCCTAAGTGTATTTGTGACATTGTTTAACTTCCACAGATATTGTTGACCTGAAACCTGCGACTTTGGAAGAAGTGACGGAAGTCATAACCGCAGCCCAGTTTCAACCGAACGCTTGCAACGTGTTTGTTTATGGCAGCACGAACGGATCTATACGTTTGTGTGATATGAGGGAAGCTGCTCTTTGTGATAAACACTCCAAACGTAAATCTTTTTATTTTTGAATTAAATTTTGAAAATATTTTAACGTAAATGAATGTTCGTTTTAGTATTTGAAGAACCGGCGAACCCATTCAATCTATTTTCTATAATCACTTCCTGCATTTCTGACGTCCAATTTTCGTACTCAGGACGATACATGGTATCAAGAGACTATTTGTACATTAAAATTTGGGATCTTCATATGGAATCTCGACCCTTGGAGTCCTTTCCAGTAAGTTCTTCTCTTCAATTGCAATCATGAGAAAATTTAATTTTATCAATATTATTATTTTTTGTTCAGGTTCATGGATTTTTGCACCCGAAGTTGTGTTCGCTCTACGATGAGGACCATATTTTTGACCAATTTGAGTGTTGCTGGAATGGCTCGGACTCCGCCATAATGACAGGATCTTATAACAATATATTTCGATTGTTCGATAGAAAGCTGGACAAAGACTACATTCTTGAGGCAACTCGTGACGTTACCAAACGCAAAAATGTTCTCAAATCATGCAAGGTAAAATGTCAGAACTCATGAAGTCTAGACTTTATTCAATTACATTGGTAATTGTAATTTCAATTACAAAATACAATTACAATTACGTCATTGTAATTGTAATTGATTACTTTCAGAATCCCAGCTGTAATTTGTAATTGTAATTAAATACTTTGGAAGTTGTGTGTAATTGTAATTGTAATTTGTAACTGGATTTATATTTTTCTCAATTACTTTTACAATTACTTGAAATTTTGACCATCAAATACAAAGATGTAACTCTGATGTTAGCACACATAAAATCATCATTTCGAGAAAGTAATTTGAATTGTAATTTGTAATTGTAGTTGCATTTTTAATTACAATTACGTAATTGTAATTGAAATCAATTACTTTTCCATTTTTAATTGTAATTGTAGTTAATTACTTTCGAAATGTCTCCATGTATTTGTAATTATAATTAATTACAATCAAATGAGGCTGTAATTTGTAGTTTGTAATTAATTACATTTTTAAAGTAATTGACCCAAGTCAATTAATGTGACTTCATTGAAGTCACAATAATATTATATTATGAATAAATACCGACACATTTGGATGTAATTGCAGATGGTGACTGGACCTGTGTTAAACAAAAACGAGGTTTCCGTCGATTCGTTGGATTTCTCGAAAAAAATTCTTTACACCGCTTGGCATCCAAAAGAGAACATCATTGCAGTCGCGGCCACGAATAGTCTCTTCTTATTTCAAGGCAGATGATAAATGTTCTATATTTATCTCAAGTGCGGTTCTTGTTTGTTTGTTAGTTTTTGTATTTAACCCATGCATTCAAACATACAATGTATGCGAGGCTTATCTTATTAGGTCTAGTCTATTACATGTTAATATTTACACATTATTTACAGAACAAACAAAGGAATATAAAGTATAGTCAGGCAAATGCTAACTGAGCTTATTAATGTTTGTATGATTTGGATTTTTTTTTCGGGTAAATATTAATCCCAAGGCCGAATAATTAGGAATAGTGTCAAAACGTTGTTAAATCTACGACTAATTAAATTGGATTCTGTGTACTGAACGACTAGAAACGGTGTCTAAATAAACATGCTATCACGACTAAACGGATAGTTTCCACGGCTAACAAAATAGATAATCCAGCGACTAAATGAATACTTTCCGCGGTTAAAGAATTTTATATTGCAGCATAAAATGAACCAAAAATGCCCAGCGAAGAACCAATGTCGGTCATTGTTGAAGTAAGGGTCATCTCTTACATCGGAAATATTTAATTGTTTTATGCGGTTTGAAAAAAACATCATTGTATTAAGCATAATTCTGTTATTCTGTTTTAACTCACACAATATTTATAAAACATTAAAGGAGATAGTTTGCGATGTTTTTGGATGTAACTTCTTGTGAATTAAAAAAATTAAGCTGTTGACGAACAAATCGAATCCCATTTCACAGTGATACGCGTTTCTTTGTCAGTGAAAGTTAACCTAGTTTACCTGAAAATTCGGTGACCCCAAACCTGTGAGGCGACCTAGCTCGATAACAATATTTTTCGGAAGATTTTTGAATTAACGAGATGGGTTAGAGTTTGCCTGCTCTACCCATACCCAAAAACCCCAATGGCAAAGGCTTCCCAACACCCCTCGAAAGAAACGGAGAAGATTCTTTTGGGTCTTCGGAAATGGAACATTCTTTCTTATCCCTGACAAAACTCTTAAATTAAAACGGCCGAGTTTAGAACTAGAAGAACGTGCGAAATCAGTCCATTATGATGACCTTAGACCTCGGAACGTGGGTCAACGGCCATCAGTTTGTGTTCTTTATAACTATACGTGACAGGGTCACATTGAATAGGGTGTGACGAAAGCATCACATATCGACTCATGGGGATTTCAGATATTTACACAATTTAGTTGCTATTAATAGCTAGATGGCAGGGCCCAGTGTCCTTGGCCTTATATTCTCTTGCAACTGATTTTAATGAGACATTGGTAAGAATTCTTTACTTGAGAGAATGCTCTCCATAGATTCCCTCTGGTGAAGGAATTGGTCAGTTCCATTTTTATTTTGACTACGAACACATTCCAAGACAACCCATTCCACGTGACCCAATGAATCTTCCAGTCAATTGCACTGCCAAGATGTATTCTAAATTGAAATTTGAAGGTCTTCCGACGTACAAGAAAGCTAAGAAACTTCCGTACCCGGTGAATGTGGCTGTGATAAAAGAACTCAGGTGACGCAACATATATATCTGTCCCCGTGGCTTAAAGAACACGTATGTGAAATCGGTTTGACAGTTAAATAAATAAATCAATCAATATATCGCTTGTCATTAATTTTAAGGGAACACAGGTTTCAAAGAGTGAGAAACACAAACAAACAAAATGTTGAGGCTAGGGGTTGCCCGTGAGACAAGAGAGAGAGAGAAAAAAAACTTTATTCAAGTTCACTGTTCACCAATAATGTGAGTTGTCAAAAATGACACAGTATACGTAATCAATACTCGAGTACATTAATGCGGAAAATGTTAGAATAATTTGTGTATCTTAAACATTTCATGTTTGGTTAAAATTATACAAATGGTTTCGCAGAATATAAACTAAATCTTTAATTACAGACACAACTATTTCATTATTGATTGACTTAGGTAGATTAAACCGGCATCTGAACTCCTCAAAGAATTTAGGGATTGTCCCCCTGGCACCAATCATTAATTCTATCACTTCCACTTGGTTCAAGTTGAATTTGTTAGTCAGGTCAGGTATTGTTGGTTCATAATTTAACTTCTTTTCAACATCAACTTCAGTTGGCTGATGTTCCGATACCTCATACCGGATTGTGGGATCGAAAATAAACGCATTTCGAGTGCTCTTGTCTATGGCCAAATCATCATTTTTATTTTCATTAATTCATTTTCTTGAACTCGTTGGCAATCATTGTTCTTACTCGGTGATGTCGGGCAGTTCGGAGATCTGACCCTTTGTGGCAGTATCCTAGAACGTGAGCAAGGGTTTCAATCTCGTTACAATTCCTGCAACGGAACCCGTCTAGGCTTTTACCAGGGACAGCTCTAACCGAAGAGCAATTGGCGGACATCTTTATACTCTCTATCCACTCGGAAGTGGACAGACTCAAACTATGAACCATATATTTATTTGCCTGTGGAACTTCGGCATATAGTTCAACACCTTTTCCTTTTGACGGCAAGCTTTTCCATTTTTCAAACGCAGATTGTCTCAAATGTTGGCGAATTTTGTCTCCCGTCGTATGATCATCAGTTGAAACTAAACATTTTACGTCCAACTTGTCTAAACACACATTCATTTCGCCCTCGATATCTTTACTGGCGGCTACATATAAATTGTTACAACTTTGGAGTTTCAGACATATGTTATAATGTTGAATATAGGCTTCCCAACCTGCCTTCACTATCGCGAGCCCCTTATATTTTCGGGAACTGTATATTACCCCGTCAGGAATGTCGTTTGGCAAGGACAGGACTTCCTTTACCGCATTTTTAATAATTTTGTCTATGTCGTCCAAAAAGTATTTCGGTAAAGTGTGTAGTGGCGCATTCTGTAACGGATACGTCATTTTTGGCCAAATATATTGGTTCAGAATGTTCAACTTCTGATCCGCATTAAGGAGGTGTGAATGCACAAGATTTTCTACACTGACACTCAGCTCTTGAATCATTTTTGTCTTATCAAACACAATTTCACTTTTCATCGATACTCCCAGATATTTTATTGATTCATCCTCTGCTAACGCCGGAATCACAAAATTGTCAGTAACGACCAGGTCTTCAGTCGAGAGAATCCCTTTATGTAAAATAATGGCGACTGATTTTTGGGGATTTATTTGGAGCCCGATTTCATTAAACAAAACGGAGGCTTGTAATGTAAAGCACTTTAGTTGTGCCATGGAATATGGAATTGAACCCTTAACTCAACATCACACTTCCATTCCAATTTCAAAATTCTGCTGAAATAACAATTAACAAATAAAATCAGTTGTAGAATGGACAGCACAATAGTAATAATAAAAAGGAATTTCCACAGTTTCAGATTGTGTTGCCAAAATGATCGGTTACTTGAATAATCCCACCTGAAATCCGGACATGGACTTGTTAAATCGTTGAATATAATTTCTTTACAATTAAACTAGGCAGCCGTAGTTTCTCCGCTAATTACGTTCTGCGGAATTGGTTGAGTCAACCGAAATATATTTGTTCTGTTCGATTCTCCTGACAATATTCTACCAAACCAAAAATCAATTCCGAATCAACTAAAAATGTAGATTCGAAGTCATTGCTTCATTGAAAATTCAGTGCTAAATATTACCAGTGTTATTTGGTTCCATTAACAATGTTAGTCTCGATTAGGAATAATACACCGACACAAGTTTTAAATAGTGGTCTTTGTCTGAGGTGTGTCAAAAAATTAGAAATAATTTTTAGAACCAAGTGCCAGAAAAACTCGTGAAAAAATTGAAGTGTGGAGAAACTTGGATCAAAAAGTTGACTGAATTGTCAACTTAGACTTTAATGTCCGTCCAAAAATAATAGACAAAAAATAATCGCTGACATTTCTGTTGGTTGACACGAGGGTGTTGCAAAAATTATACAAACCTACCCATCGAATGACCACCAGCCCAAGGCTCCTTGACAACCATCTCCCCGCCCCACAAGGTTAGCTCATCCGCAATTTGTTTTCTGAAAAGTTGTTTGTTTTTGGCTTTGGTGTACAATTAACATGGGGTAGATGGGAGGTTGTACACCGAATTCAATGGCGCCACAACCCAGAGTGACCGAAATCCGAGATTTCAAATTTTCTGATTTTCAAACACGCATAAGCTAACCTTGTAGGGATTTGTTTACCAACCTTGCATCAGCCAATCATACGCAAAATACAACACCCTAACCCCTATTTCGTTCCAAATTCGCATGACAACGTTAAGGTCGTCGATTTTCCGGTGACGTCAGAGCATTCGACACGCCTTCAAGTCATTTCGTCTCACATATTTTAAAACAGACTCCAAAATCTAATACAAATGGAACAGGAACAGAATCAGTCATTGTGTCACTGAGTTGAGGTATAAAGTTCACTGGAAAATTATAGACGAAATTATAGTCGCTTAGCGTGAACAGTCAACTCTACAAGGTGAAAGGGCAAAATACATTGAATGAAAAAGAAATCTCAAATCTTATGCATCAGCATTGATGCTGCAATTTTTACGACCGTTGTGATTCTGGGTAATCCTCAAAATTAAACCAGTACGAAGAAACTTTGATAGACGGTATAAATAATTCACTGTGATAATACGATTATATAAAAAAAAATTACTAGATCAATGAGCAGAGGATGCAATTCTGTGTCCTTCTTTTTCTTCGTTTTGACCCAACGGTCCATCACCACTCTCTTGAATTGAACATATAAAGAAGTCCCAATCTGGAATCAGTCAGGAATCATATTTGATTTCTTACTTGAATATTATTTTAATCCTGTAGCAGCCGGTTCATAATTTACTCGTTTATCTTAGATAAGTGTCTGTAATTATCAGTCATTGATGAATCGATGGTCAGCTTTGTAAAGGAATGCCATTATGGATGACAAAAAATTGAATAAACCGGAAAGTACTAACTTACGGTCAATGGTGGTTGACGATTCTTTTCGTCCGGATCAGAGGTCGCTGACATATTGTAGGATTTAACTGTAAGTTTCTTTAATTAAGAAACTGTGCTTTTACGATTAATATATTTATTTTATTGAATAAATCGTTCTACTTGTTCGATTTTTTGTTCGAATTAATTTTGAAATGTATTTTTCTCTCTATTTTGTTAATGCTCTGTAGATGAGTTTCGCCGGCCGTCTTGACAACAAATATGAAATTCTGACTCTTACTCCTGAAATTTTTCAATTTTCTCAAAATCCAAATAGAACTTCCGATTATGGAAAAGTTCATAGCGTGCATGGAGTTGTAATTCTTATTAACACAGTCTAAATACAAAATACTCTTCTGTTTCTGTCTGTGAGTTCCGACTAACTAATTGAATCGACGAATTTGATTATTACTTAGAATAGCCAGGTATTGCCGTCCAGCACGACAATCAATTTCAATTTTTTAGTTACGCAGAGCGCTTTTATTGATTCGGCATTTTCAATTGACTTAATATACCGAAAAGTCAATGCTGAACGATATACTTAATTGAAGACCTAACAATGATAGAGAAATAAAATCAGCAGTACTCAGATTAAACACATTACCAATCAAGAAAAAATATAAATCTTAAGCTTAACTCAATGTTTGAGAATTTAATGGATTAATTTTGTGCTGTCAAATCAAATTCTCTTTAGATTGTATTTATTTTACCTATTACAATAATATTTAAGTCCTGAGGATCCGTCACGTATGTTGACTCGCGAATTAATAAACAAAAGTAAACGTATTAGGATAGATTCGCCGGATGGATCAATGGTCATGTTGTATTTATTGCCATCACTAAAATGCATAATCAATGTGTATCATTTTATCATTCAAACCACAACTAAACTTACATTAATATTATTAACAGACGCACAATGGTCACTTTTTTTCTTATAGATATTGGTCAGATATTCATGTCTAGAATAATCTAAAACCCAGTGACAGATGAATTCCTCAGTTGCTACTGTGCGTATAGTAGATTTTCTAAGACGTAATTTTGCAATGTTTGGTTGCAATCAGGAGATTCATTGCAAACGTGTGACAATGGCCACAGGATGGTAATACAGAATTAGATGCCCCAAGAGATAATTGATTCACCGTAGTCGACGACAGATTTTAGATTAAGACATTGGATTTGGTATTTAACTAACTTGGTTCGCCGCCGGAAGATATTCGAAGAATATCAAAGGAAACTGTCAATTTGAATGGAAAATTCGTTCACTCAATGATTCCCATTTTCACGTTTACTCCATTGGGAAAACTTCTGAATATTTATTTGGACCTGCCGAATTGTACATCCATAGATCAGATTAAAAAAATGCGAATGCATTCCCAAACTCAAATTCGGTACTTGGTTCAGGATTTGAACATCATAAATTGAATGGTGATGGGAAATATCCAACAAGATTTGGATGAAATTGTAAGTGAAAGACCAGTTTTATTGTGGAGAGCGTGTTGGCATATTAATTGCTCTTGCAAAATACAAAGGCCTTGGAAATTGCTGGGATGGATTTACAGAAGACTGACTGGGACATCCCAGGAGGTGTTGTCGGTGTAGAAAGTCATAATAGTCCAAACGGAAAACGCCATGAATTGTTAAAATTACGCGTTATCTTGAATATTATAGTAGAATTAAAATTATAATTGCTATATTTCGAATTGAACTTTTAGGCGACCAGACTAGTTGCCAAATATGTAGTTGAGTGCTCCGATGGTAAGGTCTTTCATCTGTAATTATTTTTAACATTAGTCTAATCAGACATTTTTACTTAATCCAGAAGTTCAAAAGAAGCATTATTCAGTATGGACTTCAACAATCCATTCGATTCGAATTAGCTGGTAATTGTTTGACATTTCGCTTTCGTCTATTTCACAGTAATAGAAACGGCAACCCCAATTTATATTACAACATGCAGGCATGCAGACTGTCGGTCATAGTGTACATGGTTTAAAACGGCCGCATCCACAGTATCGGATGCTTATGGTAATGTTCTAAATTCATTTTTCTATACTCAAATTTTCGCCCAAGAAATACTGGGCTAGCATCCCTAGGCCAAATGACCATGCGCTAAAGCCAACTTGTAATATTATTATAATTTTTACCCCATATGTTCACACAAATGCGAAATTGCATACTTCTTATGTCTGAATGCAGAGAGTGGCACTCTTAAGTATAAACAAACAAACAAAGAAAACGATGGCGATTCTTGGAGATCGTACCAAGGATTGCAAAGGAAATGGAAATTACTAGTACCAAGGGTTGAATTGAAACATTGTAACTCCTAGGAAAACGGAACTCCCGTACAGCAAAATGTTGTAGCTTCTTGTACCGCCAAATTTTGCGAAACATTATTTCCATTTACCAAAGTTGACCAGGTATTAGAAAACTGAATAATTATAACCAGCGTTTTACATTTCAGATATACCCCTTGGTCCATCAAAAACTTTGTTCGATTTTCGTTAAGCTTCGCTAAGTCAGACATTTTCTAAAAATGATAGGAATCCGTGTAGTCCGTGGCTTAACTGTAGGCTAATTTTAGACACGGAATGAGATTAAAACTACAATAGAGATGAGTAAAAGTAGTCGGAGGAA
>JAQGCA010004515.1:0-10246 GCA_034698945.1 Protaphorura quadriocellata
AAATATTTTAAAAGTATCTCTACAGCTCGTGTATTTAGCCGTAGGCCTGCACTGGGCAAACTCCATTTTAGTATTATGTGAGATTAATAATTTCATAGTTAGTGTTTGAACAATTATCCATTTCTTTAGAGGTATCGAGACAAGTTTGACCTTGGTGGTTATCCGTATCGGTTGAAAAATTAAAATCTAATAATAGCCGAAATAATTTGCAAAGGAAACCAAACTTTGGTATTAATTTAAACTATTATATTATCAAACCAGAATGTTCAAAATCCATATTTCGCATTTTTGCATAAGGTTTACTAAAACCCGTGCCGATAAAAAAGGAATGCATAAACTAGATTCAGGGTCACAGCCACTTGTATTCATTAATCATTCAATTTAGTCAAAATTGACTGGTCAGGTTTCACAACGGCTGCTACAGTACCTTACGGTACAGATAATGCATAGTTATGTCATTATTCAAAGATTAAAATCGTCCCGAACTTTTCTTATCGTACGATTTAGCAATATGTAAATAGTGTACACTCGCGAAATATTTCACAATGTTATTGTTGTCCGAATACCTGATTAGGATAATATATACAGTTAAATAATAAGTAATTTGAATCGCTAAGTTAATATGCAGGATGACCTTTGTAGCAGGTCCGGGCTCTTGCGTAATATAAATAAGTAATGATTATGTGAGATAATTATTTTATGCAGGGTTCCATTTTTTTTGAACAGATTAAAAGATTGATGAAATCTGTTATTGTTTCCACCCGGCTTTGTGCATATTGTATAATCCGTATATGATAATATTGTACAATCATGCGACGGATAGATAGGTTGGGTGATTTCAAGTGCAATACATATGTCAAATTAATTTGTAATTATTGCTGATTATCTACTTCACTAAGGTGTCAAAGAAAACTGTGTACTTACCAACTAATTTAAATCCCAGACTTTGATGTTTTTCTAATCCTGAGTTTGTTTAACCTTTTAAATACACCCATTAATTCAAGGTAAACATCGACATTCCATTGGCGAAAAATAAGTTAGCTTACTCTTTGTCCTGAAAGAACGGCACCTAAAATAAGTTAGACGAACAACGCGTTTCTAAAGATACGGCATGTTATTCTCAGCCAGAGGGATGAAAGGAAACCATGACATTTGCAAAGAACCCCGTACCACTTTTCCATAGCATATCCAGGTCAAAAAAAATTTTTGCGGCGGCTTGCTAGCTCAGTGATACAGCGCGTGAATCAGCAAGCACATCGACCCAGGTTCGATTCCTAGTAAAGTCTGGCTTTTAATTGCCTCGCTGAAATGAAAAGTAGGTCTTATTAGCTCCTCCTCCAGTCACAGAGTGATTAACTATTGTGAAGTAAATTAGAAAAACTCACTGTATAATTGATGATATAGCCAACTCGGGTCCGCATACAGAAAAAGCAAAGAATCGTAACACTTGTGGTGGTTTGAAGCCCGCTGAGAAAAACCAAGCTATTTTTGCAATTCCACAAACTGTTGCGTAACGTTTCAATCCATGTCGGAGTAAATGAGTTGAAATATTTATTGACCTTATTACAAGCACTTACGTACATATTATTTAATCGTATTATGCGGATGATCCTTCGGAACATCTAAAATCGTCATCGATCTTCGAAACATTACGTACTCTGACTTTTTTCCCGGTCTGTTTTCAGTATTATTATTTCACGTAACCGGAATGTTTCGCCTTGTTGTCAGAAAAATTCGGCCATTCAATTTATGAAATTTACTCAGGGACAACAACGACCTCCCATTATAATAAGTCAACGTTCTTGTTTGAAAACATACCCCGAAAAGGTACTTAGATATCGTCAGCTAAGGTAAAATACACTTAAAATCTGCCAACATTATTAGGCAACAGTTCAGTGCAATAACAAAGTGCATGAAGTGAATATCCACCTCGGACTTGATTCGTTTCATGACGCTAGCGTTGTTAAATTCTGGAGCATTTAATATTTGAGAATATTCTGAAATCCTGTAGCACGTTACCCCAAAATTCTTCTTCCAGAATCTGCATAATAAGACCATTCCAGTTTCTAAGTATAATGATGATTTCGTTTATAACCGAGGAACAGTTTTTACTATTCTCTCGACGGACCTGTGATTTTCTTACACGTGCCCCCCCCCCCAGACACTAATTCAATTTCGAGCAACACCAAAACATGACACGACATTCTTAATTTGTCGACATCCATTACATATGTAGGTTAAGTAGATTATGAATGTAATTTTAGTTGTTGACGATTTATTAGTATCCGCTAAAAATAATTAATCTATTCATGCTCGTGTCGCTTTGACTATTACAACACATTGGCTCTGTCCGACTGCACTGCAGTATCTGGTTTAATTCATTTTAATGTGAGCATGACCCCGTGGACCTCACGCTTCAAATTATGGACATTCATTATGGACTGCATATATTTATGACCTTCATTGCTGCCTAATTCCGGATAAAATGTGTGGTTGTTTTCATCCTTTTATATCACGTTCCGAGCAGCGTGTCTTGTTAGGTCAAATTCTTACTCACCACACAAACCACACAGTATGCATTAGTCAACAAGAATTCGTCACGATCGGCGGTCGTGTGTTGTAGCTACTTTAATAAAAGTGACCGGGAAACACCGGAAAATAGGTCAACCGGATAAAACAAATGTGTCCCTGGTGTTGGAATTTGTAATGCCTCAAGTCATATCATCTTATATTAACGATTACTTTACATATTTCATATGATACGAGTTACGATATTTTAGTAGACCCAGGCTGAATTCCCATGATGACAATTTTTCATCTATAATGCATTAACCACCGGTCTGAAGTGCCACATATTCCATGTAGGAATAAAATGAACGACCCATTCCACAAAAGCCGATACGCATAGCCAAACTATAAAGCGTAAACAGTACAAAATATTACCAAAAGGGAAGAAATATGTAGGGCAATTTGAAAATGCTTTTTCAAGTATTAAACTTACTTTCTCATAATTTCAAAAAAAATTCGAGGAATTTGGTGAAAGTTATGATTTTTCGTCGGAGAACTTCGAAAGGGATGTGAAGTTTAAAAGGAACGGAAAACATGCGAAGCGTATATTAACGATACACTTATTCAAACAATGACCCTGTCAGCACCGATTTCTTTTTACCGTCTAGCACGGTGGTTGCGGGGACAGTTTTCACTGTATAACGTATAATAATTAGAAAAAAATTGAGAGGTTGGGATTTCTATCCTAAGGAAAATTCGCTCTACTTTGATTTATCTCGTCAATACTCAGGATTAATTCTTAGATAAGGATAAGGATCTTATTCTTATCTACAGAGGGTTAACTATACATACATAAGATGTCAATGCGCAATGCTTCATACAAAGCGGATTATAAATCCATTGTATTTTACAAAGTGTCATCCCACATATTCGATATTTTTGTTTTCAATATCGGTTTCAATCTATAGTGACATTTTACCAATTTGTACTAACCTACACGATTGTTGAATATCTAGAAGCACGGTAAAGTTTGAAAGTTTTCCAGATGAAATCGAACGGAATGGAGGGGGGATGTCGAGTCGACGTCGATTTTAGTCAGAATTGGTTGCAAATCTAACCGGGTGCTGTGAGAATCATAAGTCTACTTTCCTTTCAACATACTATAGAGACTGGAGAGGAGATCGATACACAGAGAACGAATGTAACTTGGAAAATGGATTCAGACAGTGCACGCGTGAATTCCAAAATAAAATGTTCCAATCGCAATTTTGATAAATCGTGCTCCAGCTTGCTCAGTAAGAAATCCATCTGGATTGTTTGAATAGTAGTAGTATTATACATACCGGAGAACTTCAAATATAACCCCGGGACTCTATTTGCAAAATCTGTCTCCAGGTCAGTCGCTTTCTCGACTTTCTCCATAAGAGTGCATGGAGAAAGTAGGGAAAAGTGCCCGGGTTGTAATGGAGACCGGGTTCAATTAGAGACTGGGCTTTACCAGAAGTTCTCCAACAAAATAGTGGCAACAATTGACAATCCCCGCATTTGTCGTTAGAAAATGATCTTTCGAATATTCGAGAGTGCCACTCTTCGGTTGTAGTTACTTGCCCTGGACTGCTCATACTTTCGGTTACTACAGATGTTATCACTACTTTTAGTTTTATCACAGTCCAAAAGAATGGGCCGACAAGTGGCCCTAAGCAGTAGTAGAATACAAATTTCAATAAGAAAAGACATCTTGAGTCTGATAAACATTGACTACACAAGAGATCGAACTCCCAAGCGTAAGAGAGCAAATGGTGTTTGTGTGTGTAAATATTGTTCAAGTTGTCTAGTTGTTCTTCTAACTTGTCTATAAATTCAGAAATCTGACTTGACAAACTCCTTGAAAACTATAAAAACTCGTCCCTACTCGTGGGTACATTTCTAAACTATCAACCAAAAGGAACTAAGTTCTATCTCAATAATAATAACACCTCGTTCAAGAATTAATCCACTGTTCTTTTATCTTTACACTAGTTCATAGATATATGTTAAGTCAGGTTTAACTAAAACAAGTACTACTGCAGTTCATATGTTTTAGTACAGATTAAATACAACAAAATTAATTTTTGAGCAATTTGTGCTGATTATTAAAAGATTAAGTAATTATACTAGGAATCTTACAGCCCCAATTTCTCTTTGACATTGGACATCCTGGAGTTCAAGGCCGTCACCAGTTCTTTAATTTCTTTTTTGGACTTCCTCATTTCGCACATCCCGAAAGCATTGCTATTATGGGTTTCGTCTGGGTGTCGAGTTGACATCCGTGCCCTTCCTTCGGCCTTCTCTTAAGAGCGAACCTAGACTTCCAGAACTCCTACCGGTGCCGCAGTGAACTTCCGCGAATGTCTTACCTCTGCAATGTTCATAAATAAAAAATGGATTATATATTATATTATCTGAAATTGGCTGAATAACTTAGGTATTTTACTCACTTTCGTTTTCTATCTGAGACTTCTGAGCTACGAAAGTTCCAGTTTCGGGTGAATCAGTATGATGTTTCTTAGGAATTCTGCCAGACCCTGCCTGAACAGCCTGAACTTGACGAGCACTCTTCGGCAGACCCTGAACTTGACGGGGACGGCAGAATTGAGGCTCCATGACTTTCGTCGAATCCTAAAACACAAAAGTATAAACGAATTAAAATAGGTTTGGCAGAATGTTTATTAAACATATCGGTTGTCATTCGTGAAATTGGAACGTCCGAGTTCATGAAACTCATCAAAGGAACTTGACCCCGGTTTCGATGACGGGGGATTTGACATTTGAGGGCACGAAAGGTTTACATTTATATATACAAATTTCTAGCATGAACCAAAATTGTCTCGGCCGACAAATTGGTCACACGCGTGTGTCCCCAGAACAGTAATCTTTCGGGCTAGTTTGTCAGTTTTTCAGGAAAAGACGCGAATAGTGGCCGGTGTGACACTATGCTCAGTAAAAACTGGAAAACATTCTTACCATTTACTGGAAAAGAGTGTAAAGTAAGAGGACTCGGATTAGCCGGAACAGACGACCGGGACTTGGTTCGTGACGAAATATTCATCTCAGGATTTTCGCGAGAGGATTGTCGACCGTGAACTCGGGGAGTTTCTTTGGTCTTGGTAGTCAGGTCAGGTAGGGCGGTAGTTTGAATTTCGGGTGCGTTTACATCCTCGGTGGATTCCGGTAAAGGTTGCACTGTTTTAAGTAAAAAATATTTTTTTTAGTAAAACTGAAATGGTTTAGTGAAACTGTCAGACCAGAAAGGAGTGGACTGGTGACACAGGTCACACGTGATGTACTTGCGACTGCGACTCAACGTAGTGTAATCTCGCAAATGGTGACACAAGGAAAAATTGGACTGTTTGTGTAAGGTGGTCGCCGACCACAGCTAGTCAATATAAGGGAGACGCTTCACTTACACCTATTTCATTAATATTTTTTGAACAAACTTACGTACGCCGGGCGGAGTTAAATCAGGTGGATCCAGCACCAACTCGTATTCTTCATCGTAATCATCAAATAAACTGATTCCTGAATATGGCAGATGCGGGATTACGTTTGGTGGCTCTGTCATTTATTCACTTTTCTCAATAGCTGCAACTTTCAATGCACGACCTTATTTGTCGAAAACTAAAAAAGAGAGACTAGAGGGCAACGCAACGCAACGGAGAACTTCAGGGACAAAGCTTGCGGAACATAAGGGCTTGAAATCAATAGACCACTGAATGTTCCCTCGTAGTGAGATGGCTGAGTGCGCTGTTCACTCCTCCGGGTACACTGGTTCGAATCCTGGCTGGGGTATGAATCAGATGTAGTTTGAGTCGTCTGAGGGGACACGGTCGATGAAGAAAATGCCATAGGACTGAGTACAAATGTACGCAATAGGCTAATATGATGGAAACGAATATCCATCTGAGACCGAAATTTTTTGCTAGCTTCAAATACCGTAGATGACGAAACAGAAACCCGGGCTCGAATACAAACCGGCTTTCGAGGCAAGAATTTAAATAGTAACCGCATACTTTTCAGCACCTAACGCAGAGTAGACAGAGTGCTTAGAACTACACCAATTTTAATATTTAGAACGAGTCTTCGTTGGACGCAGCAGGGCAGGATATAACAATTACCGTCAATCGTATTCGAAATTCGTAAGGCAAAAATCCCTTTCTGTCCATCCAAACCAAATCCATGCACTCCATAGCCGATTACCTGTAGAAACTGTAGATTGCCAGTTAAAGGAAGATATGCAGTTTCGTCTGTCTTTTAAGGATTACGACCAGAGCGTTTTGTCCTACTATATAATTCCTTTGCTGGTGAAACAACAGTCGTACTACAAAATTTGTGGGCGCCACGCCTCACCAGCGATTTGAATGATCAATTGAGTATAGGTACTTATGCATGGAAGCACTTAACTGCATGTAAGGATTATACAATAAAATGCATTACAATAAAATCTAAATGATGTACCAGCATTTTCAGGAAACCTCTATCGTGGGCAGAATGGAATAAAATATACTAAACATGAATTCACCATACGTTTTAAAACACAAGCTGTTCGGTTAAGCCTAATTTAAAGGTGACAGGAAGACAATTAGACAATGCATTTAAAGTACGAACTTTATCTTATTGTATTTTCGTCTATTTCTGCATTCATTGTGATTCGAGACCCACACCTTGGCTTTCAAAAACAAATATAATTAAATGCACCTCCGGTTACCCTAATTTACTTGGTACAAAATCCAACCATTTGCATCTTGCCCCAATATGTAAACTATCGTCTTATCACTCCAAATTCGAGATAAGACTTGCCTTGAAGTGGTAAGGCCTGGTCAAGATTTGATGACTTGACTTACATAAAGGGTGTTCGAATAAAAAATAAACACATTTCCAAAGAAGTGAACGGAATGGGAACGTTTTCCTTTTGAAGTTCAAAATTTTTGGAACTGTTTGGATGGATTGTGGTACTGGAATTATATTTCGAATAAGAATATTCAAAATTAAAAT
The DNA here is from genome assembly GCA_034698945.1 of Protaphorura quadriocellata. Taxonomy (NCBI): domain Eukaryota; kingdom Metazoa; phylum Arthropoda; class Collembola; order Poduromorpha; family Onychiuridae; genus Protaphorura; species Protaphorura quadriocellata. The sequence goes on from JAQGCA010004515.1 coordinate 7,540, forward strand.
TTTGCTCAATCAGATCAACCCGGCAGAAGTTATATAATAAGGTCCGACAACTTTTAAAAAGTGGTGGACCGTACTTTGTTAATAGGTAACTAAATGTGTGTAATACATTATAGGGTACTCACTCATCGTCAGACACTGCTCGCACACCCATGCCCAGTATAAAATACTTTGTATTTGTATATTATGTAATTATATTAGGTTGCGGCTGACCTTATTAGTTAAATTAATAACTTCCCAATTAGCTCGAGCCAGGAAAAAATTTAAACGTCTTCGACTCACACACTCTCTTAATCCTTGACCTTTTCTAGATAGCAAACATTTCGAGAGCTCAGCAGCAGATTAGTATGGCTCCGTCTACATTATTTTACCGATAAAAAATGTAAAGGCTATTTCAAATTTAGATTGCCTATATTCACACGTGTCCGAGAAATAAGTTTTATTTACTATATATTCTAGATGATTGAACTAAAGAATGAAAAAATTTTCGTAGCCTAATCATTCTAATAGAAAGTGGAATGCCGAATTGCTTTCTCGAATTTCTTTGGCTTTCAACTTTCCACTCTGATAATTGAGATTTGGAGACCTCTTACTTTAACTTTTTTAATCACAGCAGCCGCATATAATCTGGTGCAAATAGTACTGTGTTCAACTCATTCCGATGCAGCGCAATTAACGGTACAAATTTTTGCCACTTCAAAATGGTGAGGGTGAGGGTTAATCCCTCGAACAGCAAGTGCATGGTGATTGTTTTGAAGCGGTTTTATCAACAACGGCGAGTATTTTCAAATCAGCGGTATGTTTCCTAAATCCAACATTCCAATACCGTTTAAATGAGTGATCCGATTTTTAAAATCGTATTGACTGAATTGTGAAAATTATGAACATCATTTTTTTTGCTCGACACTTCCATCACTCCGTAGAAAGGGAACTTTCGGGTAATAAATTTTCGCGAAGAGGGGCGTAAGCGAAGCGTTACATTTGACATTCCTTACCGTCACTATATGTTTTATGTATCTCGTAAATTATGACCTCCAGTACCATGAGTCCAGTTCCAGTCGAATATGTACTCGGTTGGCTGCCTGTGACATGTTTCGGTGTGTCTAAAGTGTCGATTACATACATACAGCAGTATGGATCTACATAGTCTACAAAACTTCTCTGTAAGCATTTGCTAGATCAAATCAGAAAATGCCATGGACCTCCATTTGCAGCATCATTGCAGTATCTTCTGCAAAATAGTGCATGCCATTAATTCGGAGTGGAATTGCAGTAGTTCAGCTCAGCTGCCATTTGTAATCACAGCTTCATAACCCGAATTCATTTAAGTTTGAAGATTCCAAACTTTCACCGTTTCGCATTTATCGAGCATTGGAAGAATATATAATGATCATTTTCTTCTCGTGTCAAAGGAAATACACAATAGTATCGGATGACAAGACGACACGCGCTCTACTCCACACGCTTCAATCTTTCAACATTTTCTCGGTAAACAGTAGTAAAGTGATATGACTCAACAACGGCATCAAAGCTCCCAGGCATGACTCAAAATTAACGATACTCTGAATCAATAAAAAAAGAAAGAGGAAAACCTGGCGGTGTAGCGACTCAATTAGATACTAAATGCCAAGTAAGGCATCCAGGCAAATACGCAATTTACATGCACAAGTGAACCATTAAATATAATCCTTTGTAAAAACAATACAATTACCCACGCGGACCCGGAGTAGGGTGTTCCGTCCACGCCACGCTCCACATGTATCGGGTTTCGGTTTACTTTAAGAAACTATGGACCCATGACTAAATACTGTAAGCAGCTGTTCGACTCAATGATTCCAAAAATCAAAGGTCTGTACTATGAAGGTCAAAGATCAAAGTCGGAATTTTATGTTCTTTTCATGATGCTATTCATTTTCAAACCGTGTCGAAGTATAGCATTGTGTTAAGTTCATGTTTTGTGAGTGTTTTGAGTATAGCCCATTATTATGGTCCTACCACAGGTGTTTAATGATGCGGAATGTCCACAAAAAATTGGAAGTGATGTTCCATACAGTCAAAAGTTACTGTATTTCGTGTATTATAACTGCAAGTAATGCAGTTGTAATTACATACAATTAAAACAAAGAAACAAATAAAATTAAAAACTGACGCGACATCCGCTCCACAGATTATACAGATGATGTTTTTCTCTTATTGTTAGTCTTATTTAATCGGTGATAATTTAGTAAATATTGTACGCTGCGTTGTGGTTCACCAGAGTTTTACTTGTCCCTAGAAGGTCAGGTCACCTATAATAGTACAATTATCAGATCTGATTAGAAAGTTGTTAGCTAATTAGATAATACATACAAACTACCAGGTCCGGTGATTAAAATATTCAACCTGGTGTTTAATTGGTTACAGTGTTAGCTCTTATTTAAGGATGAAAATCTATTAACAATCGACTTTCGAATGTTAGCTGCAGATATATCTAAGGTTCCGATCGGGTCGGGTAATCCGCCTATCCGACCCGACCCGATATCCGAAAGGGCTAAAAAGTCATCCGACCCAAATGGTCGGGTTGGAAATTGGTCTAATCCGAATCCGACCCAAAAATTCGGGTCGGATATCTGTTCCTATCCGACCCGACCCGATATCCGACCCGAATATCCGATGCTGAATTAAATGTTTCGCAAAAGTCGAACTACAGCAATTTCTTCAATATTTTTTT
>JAQGCA010004516.1:0-10240 GCA_034698945.1 Protaphorura quadriocellata
ATGATTTTCTAAGGAGTGTCGGGCAATAATTTGGATTACGGGGGCACCGTGTGATTATTTTTTGAATTTCGACCGGGGAAGGGTAAGGGTCAATAATCTAAGAATTATCATTCGTTGCCGGACAAGCAGGAGGGTCAGGATAGTAGTTGATGTGGTGGAACGGAGAAACTATAGACAAATCCTCACGCCAGTTTCATGATAAGGGTACCCTTAAGATATGTCAGTGGAATATTTGAATTTAAATACTAAATTCTCATTCTCACTTTACGTGGCAATACAAAATGTATTGTGTACCCAAGAGCAGTCTAGTTGACATCTTTGAGAAGTGGACTCTCAAGTTTCTCATAAAAGACAATTAATTATCTCACTTTACTGAAGATCAAGTCGGCACTACGTAAATATTCATCAGATTTTCTACACAGATTACAAATACTGAAAGAAAAAAAGTGTCACTCGGTGTGTCACATAAATCCGTGTCAATTAATGTGTAGATTTATCAGAAACTTCTTCACATGCATTCCTGTCTTGTATGACTGCATCGCTTGCATTTTGCTTTGCACAGTAGGTTTTAGGATTAACAATGGATTTCTTATGGACTAGGAATTTAAATTCATCTTATTATTTTATATCAATGTATGGATTCGTCTCGGTTCGGTTCGTTTCTTGAATGATTAAAAAGTGTCAAAGATCAACAAAAATTTATTTGTCGGGGGTCTCGGAACATTTATTACGGGGAAACGAAACAGGTCACTCTGTCACATAATGTGCCAAGAATTTCAATCGAAGAGTCGACAAAATTTTACTCCTACCAAATGGAAAACAACCCAATCTATACTAAAACTATGTCTGACTATATTTTGCATCTAATGCCAATTAATGCCGTTTATTTAATAGACTTCTTGATTAAACTTGGGATGATTCGTCTGTTACTAAACGTAAATCCTAAACTTTTGGGCCTTGGAAACCATTGTTGACTATGATCATCGTGTCGTGTCTTTAAATTATAGCACTCCATGAATGGACAGTCAGACTGGGCCATGAAATCATACATTACATACATAGATTTAGAACCAAGTTGCGGGTGCACGGTAGACGAGGATTAATTTTGGACAACAAAGTAAGCAATAGCAACCGGTAGCTCGAATGTTTGCAGTTTCCATGCACTCAGATTACGATTGTGTACAAACTTTTATGTATTATGTCCTTTTGGAATAATGCACACCAATAGTATATATTTTTTGTATATGGACATACAAAAAATTTGACTGCCTTGTCTACTCTCATGTGTGACACTATTGTTGGATCCCCTTTTACCTCATTGTTGTACCCCCATAAAGCTCAAGAACTCCTGTTATACATTTTCTAAGGAGATTTTTTCTCTTCATCCTCGGTGCATTATGTCTAATCCGCGCGACCGACCGGGTCGTCCTTTTTAAGATTACAAGGGAACAACTTTTCACGAGAAAATTAAAATGAACTTTCCAAGTGTCCTCGATGGTTTCCTCATCAGTAAAAACTATTTTCTCCTCTAATTGCCGATTTTGTGGACATTTCAGAAAAATAATTCCTGATTGACAATTTTGGCCCATATGACCAGATTTTTCTGGAATCTTGTTTTCTCCTATTATTAGGAGTACCCTTCCTAGGCCTATTTAATAGCGGCAGAACAACTACGCGGCGTTGTTTTACCATCTTTCGGGCGTAAGTCAATTAGTGTGCGGGATACGGCTCGGCGAAGTGACTATAGGCCATAATCCACAGGTCCCGGGTTCAATTCCTGGCCGGTTCACTTCCGAATTCCCTGTATGGCTGGGAATTCGCATGACACTTGGTCTTCATAAATTTAGGCTTAATTATTAGGGTCGATGAGGCATCTAGAGTAACTTCTATGGAGAAGAGTTGGAGCGACTCTTCTTCTTGATATTGATATCAATTCAGGCCTACGAGCCAAGATAAAACGTTAATTTGAACTGAGGAGGCTTGAATGACTACAACGTCCGTTTATAATTTACGCAATTTAAATTATTATTCGGAAGGCTACGGTGAGAATATTTCAAAAATTTCTAGCAGCGAACCGAAATTCTATGTGGCGAGTAATTTTTGTGACATCTCCTCAACGGAAGATTTTCGAGTAGACACATATTTTACGTAAAAAGAGATTTCCTTGTTATGTTGGCTTTATGTTATGTCCTACATGATGATTGAGCTAACTTTGATATTACGCAAATAGGTATCCCACACTCAATTATTATCAATTCAAAGCGTGGAAGCATAACGAAGTTAAAAAAAGGAATCGAGGTGAGGCATAGGAGAGAATGAAAAAAAATATCTTACCAACTGCATTTTCAAATATGTACAGTTTATTCCCATTTAGTAGAATTTTTTATAGATCACATCACGTACTCTTCTCGCACGTTTGGATAGAATACAACGGAAAATCGAAGTACAAAAATAAAATTAAATCAGGAAATCATTTCAACGTTGCAAAGTCATGTGGAGTAGTGGAAAGGCCACCTGGGCAGACTAACGGGATAAATTATGGTTGGGTCTCTGTGGCTGAAATTTTGATCCAAAAAGAAGGTGCTCAAATATCAGTAGTTGAGGAATGCGGGGTTGACCTCTCCAAGGTCATCGATGGCATTATTACTTTTTGGTTGAAGAAAATGTAGTGATTGGTGGAATATGATATTGTGATGATAATTTCGATTTCTCCTCATAAATTAAACGGTAAATTAAAAAGAACACCGCACAGTCCTTAAGACAAAAAGTAGGCCGTCGGATCTGGCTGAATTTTTTACATGTTGAAGCGATTGACCTACTGAACACTTTTGTGAGGTCAAATCCCTACAAGTTCGACCGCGGTGACGTCACAAAGTGAATTAAGCATTATAAACTTGCATGGACCTGATGAATTAATAAAGAATTATTTATTGATTTTCTACAGAGAATGCTTTTAGTTTGGACGCTCATGATAGGACTGATTGTGCCATCAAGTCACACGCTGAGTCTGGCCAGTGGGAATGGGAAACAAGCGAGAAATGACACTGAAGTCAAATTACCGGCAGCAGCATCAGATCTACGACCAGCTCGGACGAATAGCCGATTCCTAAGAAATTTTCCGCCATATGACTTCATAGATTTTGCGAGAAGAAACGGTGTCGGAGAACCGTCTTCAAAACGTGCTTTTGTGAACGGAAATTCCCCCGTCTTTTATATCCGACTCCCACCTGCCCCTTACGTTCTTGTACCCGGACTGGGCTACATTTCGCCACATCCTTACAACTCCAACTCACCTGCCTTCGGGTCCGTCGCCAATTCGCCGAATTCGGGTAAGTACCGAAACTTCCGTTTCTTTTTGAATGTGTGATATTTTGGATGAATGAATCTGACAAATCGTCTAAGATACTTCCGGGTAGCGTATGCGTACCGGTTTGCCCATCCAATCTCTATTTATTTTCCAGCATTTGATAAAGAACAATTATGGCGTCCCGAACGAAATCGACCCGGTAAACTACATTTATCGTATACTTCCGTACTGAGTCACCCATTTTTCAGATATCGGCACCTAACGCTGAACAAAATATCTGACCAGATTCAACTGAGGTCTAAAAGATGATCCATAGTATATTCTTCATGTAATGATATCTTCATAGTCATAACTATTGTGAATATGACGCAAAATTGATGGTAATAAAGGGTATCCCGTTCGGTGGCACTCAATAAAATGAAAACACATAAAACTGAAACAATTGTCTCAATTCGTTTCGTGAAGTTACGTAAAACACCCTTTCCTCACACCTAACAACGCATATGGATGTAACGTTAAGAATTTTTTGCCGATTGAGGATTGCGGTACTTGAGTATTTTTTTTTACTCATCATCACATCCCAATCCATCAATATTTCAGTTCAGGTAGCGACATACGATTCTAACCGAGAACCGACCAAGTGAAGAAGTGAAGTAGGTCGTGGTCACGCCTCACAAATTGTAAACTTGAAGTATATTATGTCATTTGTAATCATGATACACCTGTCTGACTTTGATTCAATTCTATGGAACATCCGTACATACATACAATATGCAGGGTGGTTCATAAAATTTAGGGTGAACCTCTGGATGGTCACAAAACAGTGAGGTGTACTTTAGATTGTCTGCATGAGGGATTGAGCGCACAACATAGCAAAGTTATACGACATAACGTGTTCTGTGTGCAAAAATGCTCTCCTTGAAGATCTGGAACATGGAATGTTAGGGTCTAAACAGTTATGCACCACCCTGTACGTGCGTACATAATTCTTCCTGGTTTCATCGCTGTGCCATTAAGAATTATTGAGGTGGTGATTAGTCACCTACAAAAAGTATGAGACGGTCTTACCAGTTCAGGAATAAAATAATGAGAAATCTCTTTATAAGGAAGTTTTATCAAAGGACAATGCAATTTATAAAGAGGATGGGTTCTTTTTTATTTAATAAACAGACATTATTCTCTCACAATACACGGAGGGGATAATTACTTGTCCTCAGAGTCCAGACACGTGTACGCCAGGTCAAAATTTGAACAAAAAAGAACGAAAATGATAAGCCCATAACAATAATGAGCTGGCTATCTTAGAGTTAAGAAAACGTAGAGTTAGGAAGTAGCGTCACGTTTAAGAATATTAGTATTTCGTGAACCATTACCCACAATCCGAAAATTGGGAACAACTTATCTACATTGCCTGCATAAGACTTTGATTATGTTGAGATATTTTAAAAAAAATAATAACACAGTTAAGAATTTTCTGAATTATTTTGTAAAACCAAATATAAGCCTTGGCGGCATTGAGCAAAAGGTTGGCTTATTGTTCAAACGCATTTTTGAGCTGACCATCAATGAAGTCCTTCAAAACTCAACGATGAATACTCTTCATGTTTATTTTCCACACAATTTCTCGTTCAAAAAAGTTCCTGAGGCTAACTGGAAGTTGAAGAATCATGGGTTATAGTACATGCCAAATTTTTCGTATTTCATTTCAGTCAATGTTGAGAGGAACCAATGATCCATTTCAGAAAATTACAATAGATGCATTACAGAAAATTTTGAAAAATTTCAAAATAATTTTTTCTGTCAATATTTTAATTTGACTTAAGGAAAAACAATGATATAAGGTTCTCTAAAACATGGATCAACAATTTCTGAGCAAATTCGTTTCTCCTCACATTTTCTTACAGGATTTTTGCATTTTGAGTAAAGTTAGTTAACCTTGTCAAATGATTAGCTGATTTACTTGATAAATACTCAGAAATAGTACCCGAACCTAACCGTGTCCGGACATATTCGTCTTATGCGTCATCTTTTGGGTTAGACCATGTTACCGGTAGGGGTTAATGTCACTGGCACTGACCTTCTTAAATCAACTACGAACGGATGTGGAAACAGTATGAGTTTCGAGAATTCTGTCAATCGTTCATAGAATTGAATCACCCTTTCCTGAATATTAATTTCATGATTGACATTAAATTCGTGTCTCAACACCGACACCTAATCCGACTCAAAATTAGATACGGATGTTCGACTTGACCCTTCCTAAATTATTGTCTGTGTGCAACTCATGATGAGCACATCACAATATTGTTATGCATTATGCATACATAAAACACTCAATGATGATCATGAATGAACACCATTACTGTCATTGACTTGGCATACCCTGCACTACCGATTATGCATGGATTTTTATGTTATGGACGCTACGTTACGTACAACATTTCTGAACAGTCATTTGAGTTATTTACATTTGTCGGAATGATGTTGCTTTCACTAACCCTACAGCTAAGTAACCAGGCAGACAGGGATTTGAACTTGACAACAGACCGCACTCACAAATCCCAATTCCAATTCTCATTGTAATATTCACAATTTTGCAAACATATCCGTCTGTTCGTCCATGATGTCCTTATTCACATAAGAATCTCACGTCCGCCTGTCGGACGCCTTCTTTTCTTTACCACCCTGTAGCGTCAATGTCAACGTCACCCTCTGACTTCGAAATTCGTTGTTTGTAACAACAACAACGAAGGCTCCCGTGGTGTCAAAGTACTTTTTCTTTTCCAATCTGACAAGGAACTTCCATCTAGTGTAAAAAGAGGGACAGAAGCCTGGTGAAATAATGAACGCCGTTGGAATTTCTTCGATTTTTGATATGTTGTAGCCCTCGGGATCTTGAACAACTATTGTGAAGGTCCTACCCCCAATAGTCTAACCGTTTGGACGCTAAAAATACACAGGTGGAGTGAAAGCGAAATTGAAAGTCACTCTACGGCTTAGCATGCCCACCTGTGTCTGTCTAGCGGCCAAACGGTTATACTTTTGGGTGTAGGACCTTCACAAAAGTTATTCAGAATCCCAAAGGCTACAACATATCAAAAATCGAAGGTATTCCAACTCCATACATTTTTCTACAAGGTTTGCGCCCCTGCCTATGAACAAACTCGATTTTACCGGTTCGGGAAGTATAAGCTTACCTAGCAAGTAAGCGTTGTCTAGTTATATTGGTTGGTAAAACTCTGGCAGAGAGAAACCTCTTAAGAGAACAAACATATCACAATATATTATCCACCGGAGAAATCAAACCGTTACCTTCCTTGGGGAAGTAGCATTGTGCCACTGTGCTACAGTTTTTCAATTAAGAGCTATCCTAAGGCATGGAATTTTGGAACTCATGTCAAGGAAGACCTTGACACCTGTGGAATTTCCCTCGTTAGATTTGTACGTCAGATATGGAATGGGATATGGAATGAGGTAATTTATGTGAGACTATGATTTACTACTCTAGTGGTTCTTTATCAATGTCCATCCTGACTTTTCCCTCATTGCAAATTACTACAACAAAGTAAAGTGTAAGGAGTCCCGTTACCATCATTCTTCTAATCGTCAAAACGTTGCACAAGTACAAACACTCAAATTGCAAACTGCAACTGCCATCTTGGTCCCAGTCCCGGTCAAGATTGCGAATTTTTGCTCGAATTTTTTTTATCGCCACGCCGAGGAATTTTTCATCACTCGTTGGACACTTGCGCTGCCACACCGGCCAAATATTTGCGGATCGTATGTCATGTCTTAACAACAATAACAATGGATGAAATTTACAGGCAAAAATTCCGAGGAACTATTCCATTGTTTCAACGATAATGATGTTTCTTCAAGTTCCGAGTCCGAAACGTTTTCGGCACGTAGAATAATAGAATTCAATTTGATTCTAACAATTGCAGATGTCAATATTCGTCGGGTCAGATCGGAATGTTTGTTCATGATTTTTTTTCGATTGTTTGTTGATTGGTCGACTTGCCTCTCTTTGTTGACTTTGATTTGATTTTCTAATTCAATTCATTCATCTATGTAACGCATGTTTTGGATTGAGTTGAAGACTGACACTGATTGGGACTGAAAGGGCACTAATGAGTCATGTCGTGGAAATATTATACCATTATTGTCGTTTTTTGTTGTTGTACACTTGGCTTGCAATGTTTGAGTACAGTTCGAAATTTCTAGACGGAATCTCGTAATGCTTTGCCAAAGTTCGTCATATTTTTACACTCTTGGATAATACAATCATTCAAAATTTTTCAGACATTTGTAGTATTTTTTATTTTCCCTTTCATGGGAGTGTAATTCCCACAGATTTAGCACTCAGCGCTCAAAATTAAGCGATTTTTCATACGTTAGGTTTTCTACTTCATGCGCTTAATATTTATTTGCATTTTGTATAATATTATGCTACGTAAAACAACCACACAATTTACGCAAGAGTGTTCGGATTTGATATTATTTTTCCCACGGAATGTCACCCTAGTAGTGGGAAAACCTCCTGTGAAGAAATTTCTTTTTTGCATCGACATATAACTAGATACGATATTACTGAGACTTGTTTACATTACTTTATTAATATTCATATATGAGTATGTATTACGTCAAAATTGAGGATCATTTATCTTCAGAGAACATGAGTGGAAGGCAGTGTCAAAAATGTAGTAATTAGCACACATTTATAAACATGCGAACGATTGCATGTATATCTTGCATGTGTGGTCTGCTCTCGAGTTGCTCCATTTGCAAATGATGAACATATTTTAGTTAATGAGTTTATCATTTGTATAGACTCACTAAAATATTAAAAGTACTAAGTTATTAGTAGAACTGATGATAAGTATAGAGGAAGTGGAATTTGAATAGTAAGGTATATCTTTGTTAAAGTCTCAAACGTAAAACACCTGTCGTCACGATTTTGGCGTACGGACGTACGTCCTTGTCACTTCTAATTATTATTTGATTTTGTCGCATCCCAATCACAGGAATGAATACATCTTCACTATATTCATGTCCCTTGCCTCCGGATTATGTCACAATCACAGGATTCCATCAATCCGGAAACATTAATCGTTCAATTTTTTGCGTCACATACATTATATTGTATACTCGTTGTTTAACTCATGAATTCAATATGAGTTAGACAAATTGGATAAAACAGCTGCCTTTGTCTGAAATATTTTAATAGAAGAATGAAAATAGAACACATATCCCTGAAATAATATTTTCATCAGAAAATGAATTTTATTTTATTTCCATGCAATAGAAGGAGAAAATTATGGTGGTGAATGGAATTGAACCCACAGCTTTCCTTACGCATTTAATAGGCAGACCAGCGTGCTACCGCACAAAAGCGTCAAATCCCCTTAAGATAAGGTCACGTCTCAGTATTAAACCTTTCTTCCAGAAAAATTTCACTGAAATAGTAACTCGGATTATGCATACCTGAGGAATCAAACCCCAAACATAGCGAGAAGGCAATGGACGTCCCTTTGTGATATTCTGACAGGGATTTTGTTCAAAATAAAACCTACCGTTTGACGTGCTTGGTAAGATCCGGTTATTATTGAAATCCTCAAAGATTCCGGTTTTCCGTTATTTATGGAATCCGTTTCTCGTTACAAATGATTACTCATTTCTGTTTCTGTGAGACACGGAAGAATTAATGTCATACATTTACAGAAGTCGAAACTTGCTATTTCCGGGCTAAATACCTTTCACTGTGTGCCTCTGATTGTTCGTTAACTGCTTCCTTGCGTGTGCGTGTGTTAGATTTACCATTTTAAATCTGTGTATAAAAACTGAGCTAACTGTTTAAGGTTTATGTAATAATAAATTTTCTCATGAATCCTTTTGAATCACAAGTTAATCAGTGCGTTTACGCAGGGTGGTCCATTTACACTCTTTTCATGCTTTCTGTACGTGTCGTACAGAAATATTGACGTAAAGTAAAAATTATCGCGGAATAAATATTTCCAGATCAAAACTCTTGCGCTGTATAAATTAACTACATATTTATTTCTCTAAGAATTCTCTAAAAACCCATATCTTATGGCCTCTATAGCCCGAGCTCTAGTTACGAACCACCCTACTTTTGATTTAGATATCTTACTCGGTGCATGTCTACCAGTGCGTTTGACTGACTGACTCAACAAGACGCAGACGGTTTTTTTCAAATGAAATTGGAAATCATTCAATTGAAAGAGTTCAAAGAATTGAAAACGGTCAATGGTCAAGACCGGGATCTTGAGAATTATTTGTTTGGCAGTTCAAACAGACCAGACATAGTTTTCTGTGTGAATTTTCTTTATAGTTTATTAAACCTTCTTTGCAATACCGCGGACCGGTACTAAGTAAATATTTCAACAAGCAAAAAAATTATTCATTGTTGCGTTCGTCAATTTTCAATTCAATATTTCTAACCCAGACGAGACCAGACAAACGTCTGGTCAGCTACTTACAGGATACAGGGTCAGATAAAAGTAACCTGACATTTTGTGTCTAATCATATGCTTTAATTTAAATCGTAATCGATACAAAACCGTGCACCGAGAACCTAATTCTAGAATTACCTACCAATATTTTCTGACCAGAGAAATCGGGTGCATCATGACAGTTAGGGGTTTGTCTATTTAAATTCTATTTGACAATGGTAATTATGACCTGTCATTTTTGAGCCACCCTGGATGACCCAGCAAGACGCAGTTGAACGAACATCTTTTCCATTTTCAATGTCGATCTTAATTGTTGCACCTGTACAGTCGATACAGGCAAAATGCCACATCGAAATATATTTCACTTTCATTGTAGGGTTGGATTTCCTTGACAATGTTTTTTCAACGTTATAGAGCTCAGGTTAAACGTTCACGATTTTCTTAATGTTCACATTAAACT
>JAQGCA010004517.1:0-10240 GCA_034698945.1 Protaphorura quadriocellata
CTATCGAAAAAGTTTTGAACATTGAAATGTTTATAAGAAATCGGATTTCCTCAGAAGAATTCAGCTGGAGCATTATTATATTTAGACCCGATATCATCCGGTATGACATTTTGAGACGACAGAATATCGGAACAAATCGTAGACTAGGTTATCCGACAGCGATAACTTACTTGTGGAGATGGAAAAATATCAAGACAGACTTTGGCTTTTCTGCCAAAATGATTGGCGAGATTGTCCAAAATCAAGGATGTAAAACCAGAACCGCAACCGCCACCCATACTCCGAGTAATCATGAAACCCTTCAGAAAATCCAAGTAATGTTTTACTTTAAATTACTTATGTATGTGTAAAGGATTTGAGAATTTCGATAGTGCTTAATTCAACATCGCGGGAAACGAATACCTGAAAACCGTTACAATCTTCAAGGACTCTGCGGACACGATCCATATAACACTCAATAAGTTCTCGTCCAATGGAGTAGTACCCTCGAGCAAAATTATTAGCAGCGTCCTCTTTCCCAGTAATCATGAAGTCAGGATGAAACAAGTGGCGATAGCTTCCAGTCCGAATTTCATCTAATTGGATAGTTTTTTTAGAGTGGTGTAAGTCAGATTGAGAATTACAAATGGAATTTCAGTTTTCTCGGGAATCCCCAGCGGTTAAATTAGCCTGGTTGCTAGGCAACGGTTCTTTAGTTTGTTTTTTATTTATCGCACCTGGTCGAATAGCATTCTAACATATGTTAGTGTATTCAATGATTGTCTCACAGTTCAGACACTCTTGATGGCATTTAAACCGACCAACTTACTTTGAACTTCAGTGATAAGGCACTACCAACGAAGCAGAACATGACTTTGGCGGCTAAATTAAAGGAGAGGGCGCAAACCTTCTGCGAAAATGTACGCCTTTAAAGATCGGTGAGATTTTTATATGTTGTAATCAGTGGCATAGTGAACAACTTTTATGAAGGTCGTACTCCCAAAAGTCTAGGCTAGTTGGTCGCTGGAAATCCATGGGTTGGCCTTGTAAGGTGAAAGAGAAAGTGAAAGTCATTATACGGTATCTTACATGCCAACCTGTGCATTTCTAGCGGCAAAACGGTTAGATTTTTGGGGGTGGGACCTTCAAAAAATGTTGTTCAGGATGCTACTGGCTAATCAAAATCCCAGCGATTTCCAACGGAGTACATTTTCCCATGAGGTTTGTGCCCCCTCCTTTGAAGATGGATAACATGTTATTTTTTTTTAATATTTGTGTACCGATGCAAGTGGGTTCCATGTCCATGAGAATTGCTCGAGGCACATAAGTTCCACCAATTTTCTCTGCAAAGAATGACGAAAATGAATTTGCGTCCGGCCCAGCATCGCAATAACGATCCTGGAATTTTGTCCCGTTCGGCATAATCCCATGTTCCAAACAAAAAAGTTCCCAAACAGCGGCACTGATTTGAACACCAGCCTGACCAATGTGCATCATAAGACATTCTCGTCCGGGCTGCGTAGATAGTTTAGAAATTTTAAATATAGAACGGATTTTGTAAAAAAAAATAAGGAAATTCGTAAGAAAATTCTAATTTTGGTGTTTAACTCACCATTTTGACTTGTGAATTTGAATAAAATGGACTCGGGTCACTTTATGTATGACGAAATAAATTGAATGGAATTAAATTACTTCAAATTTGAATTAAATTAAACTTAATTAAGTGTTAAAAATAATATAAATTAAGAAAATGTGAAGTTGAGGACGTTGGAGTTGAGAAGAGTCAAAATTCGTCTTCCCAAGGTCGTTTGTGTCAACAACTCGCTACCATGCGATTTTGTTTGAAAATAATTTCCGCAGCAACTAAACATTAAATTGCGATCCCAGCATTCGATTTTATTTGTTTGTTGAATTTCTGTGACATAATTTTCACTCATTAACAGTAATCTGCACTCAGATCCTAGCAATTGAACTTCATTTGCTTCTTGATAGAATCTCTTAATTTTTAATAAATTAAAATTAAAACCCCTCGTCGTAATTCATATTTAGATTTATTTTTCTTAGCTGGTTGAACTTTCTGTCAGGTTTTCCAGGTGCGAAACTACCGTAATTATTTTATTAGTAGCCGGGCTCTGCGCCTGTATTCAAACTTAAGCTGGGTCTGACCCCAGCTTTCTCCGCATGTCCTAATAGAGAAAGTAGTGAAAGCGTTTCAACTCTGGTCCTCATTTAATAGACGCCCTGGTCTCTGACAGAATAAATACCGTTTATGGGATTCCGAATAAAACAGCGAATGACGCCATTCTTCAATTATTCAATCGACTGCACATTTATTCGATTTTATTCAAAACTATCAAGTTCATAAATTCCTCTTTGTACAAACTAACTAATTATTGACAACAATGAAATAAAATACTATGATTTGACTCACAATTAATAGTTGAATAAAATACAGTAATATTAATTGGTATTTGGTAATAATTAACGATAACAGGCAAAATTCGGAATTTAACAATTAGAACAGGACCGGGTTATTTTGAGTTTAACTGGCATCTAGTCATAATTAACAAGACAACTATTTAAAACATGAGTACTACCTTCCTTTTTAATTTTAAACCGGTCATTTGGCGACGTCCTTGGTGACCTAGTACTTACGAAGGATTAAATTAGATAATCCTGTCTCTCCAAAGTCACAAATCTCAGTAAACACTTAGGAATGGGGAGTCTGGTTGACACCCGGTTGGCATGATTCCCGGGTGAACCCGTTGGACTGAGATGGTCTGAAGATAAAGTAGTCGAGTCTGGGTTTGGTTGGAATTGGATTGGATAAGATCATAGGTACGCCTTTTATTGAGGGTAATCGAGACTACAGAGTCGCTGTCCAGACCTAAAACCGTCTCCGTCTACCGGGAAAGTGAAAAATCTGAAATCCGCTTTCGGAAGTATTAGACGTCTAGTACAAAAGGAATCTGATTCTGAGTTCATGCCAGGAGGGACGTCGGTCAAGGAGTAAATAGTTTTTGGACATGTTAACTGCTCAAATCAATCTTCCAATTCTAGAACAGGAGCATTCTGGAAATTCCCGATCATTTTCAATTTTCAGCTATAATAAATAAAGTATCTATCTACAATGGAATAATTACAAGGATAATACTTTAATTGCAATTAATTTCGTAGATTCATTATTTTCCAAACCCGCCAAAAACTGAGGAAACGAATTTGTTAAAATTGCTAAGTAGTGATGATTGTTGTGAGCCGCCGCCGTTAATTGGTCTTCCGAACATCATCGGGGATTGAATGGAAGCTGATCCAGCGTTGAACTGATGAGATCGAGTCTATTTCATATAAGCCAATCATATTTTTGTATGGATTAAGCAACAGTTAATTATTTTTGGCCTGTTTAAAAATTTCACAACTTTTTCAGCAGCGCAACAATAGAGGAATTACGGGGACTCTCATTAGAAAAATTGGCAAACAAATAAAACAAAATCAATTAATTATTTCACGACCCAATATGTATATAATTTAGAAAGAATTTCAAAAAACGTGTAAAAAAACTTACGCCATTTTTATTCGAAAGACTTTATTTTTTTATTCGACACCGTTATTCATCCGAACAGAAAAACATTTGTTCCTTTGACTGTTGACTATTTAAATAAACTTCAATCGACTCTCTTTTCCAACACATTAATATTTCAACGCTTGGGATTAATCCCCGGATTTTTACAATATGATTGCATAGATAAAGTGACTCAGTGAATACATAAATATACTGTACACTGTAGAATAAGAGTGACTAATTTACTTAACCTATAAAGCAAGAAGTAGCACCATTTACACTACCAATAACAGTAAAAAAAAATTAAAGAAGATAAGAATGATCATTTGTTTCGGCTGGAATATTTACATGATTTATAATAAAATATAAGATTAAAGACAGAGAGCACAGTTTTTGAGAATGTAGAATTTGAGGACTAATTACGAGACTGGGAAAGTGATTGCAGAGGACTCAAAACGGATTGCAGGATTTAATTTCAGTTTCTGTAAAGAACCAAACAAATCATGGCACATTTACATTTATTTACATTTTGTAAGTCAAAAGTATGGCGGATGTTAGTGCATTTGTTTCAAGCATCAGAGGCGTCGGCAAATAGGTGGCTCTGGTGATTCAAACATCTTCCGTGTTGAAGAAAAATAAATTCAATCCTTTGTATTGAGTTCTAATTTTTTGAAAGTAAAAGTGAAAGGTCTTTGTGTAAAGTTTGACAAAAGTGTTCAAAGAATACCTCAAATTGGACAAGTTCAGTGAAGATGCTCGTGACTATTTTTTAGAATTTCAATCATGGCAACTAAGAACGACATTGATCTTATACTCAATTTAAAGTAGGATTCATTATGCGGTTATCTTAATTAAAAATTGTGGTTTTTGCAAAAAATCACGTCCATATAGTTAAAACTCTCCAAAAAATAAGTACGTTAATGTCCATACATACAAAATATGCAAGTAAATCCTACCTTAAATAATCTAACATTTTTGTAAAAAGGAATGCCCTCTGGTGTGATAGCTTTCATTTTTTGTAAATTCTAATGAAACAATCATTTTAAATAACACTTTATGTACAGGGTTCAATCTTCGGGTGAACATTAACATTCTGAATCCCGTGGAATGCAGTTTACCTATCACATAATGACCTTTTTAAAGCTATCCCTGACTTTGTCTCTCTCTCCTACCAAAATTGGCAAGAGTCATGGAAATATATGGTGTATTAATTATCCAAGTCACTAACCTACCAATCATTATCAGTTCTGATTTCTACATCTATTTTCCAACAATGAAATTGACTAGTTGTATCCTTAGTAATAAATATAAATACTTTTGCTCTGCTGATAACACAGAATCCAAATACTGGTCATTTTTGGCTAGCGCTGACTTTACATTCTTGTGATTTTTTTTTCTTTTGGGAAGAACTGGAATCGCTATAATTAATTAATGTCTGGTTTGGCTAAGGCTTTTAAGAGATTCGTCTTACCTACTTCTATCAATATTTTTTCGTCCGTGTTTATGAATTTCGTACATGCAGTAAAATCTCTATATAACGTACTGATGGCATGACGGACAGAACGTGATTGCCGTCCCATAAGTGTAAAATACTTATTTTCATGCCACGTGGTACGTTATAGCGAGATCTTACCATACGTCCATATGTGGAATATGACTAGAGTTGAGGTGAGGGAAACTTTTCTATCATATAAACTAGGACAAAGTTAACATCAAAATAGTAGTAGTCGTCTGAGACGACTGATGGGTAAAATGACAAAAACTATCAAAAAGTAAGACGTTTGAAAAGTTTGTGAAGAAGTTGCGCGAGAAGAAGAAGAAGAAGAATCGTAGTGTGTTGACCACATGCCACTTCCATTCCCCCAAGGCTTCGAAAGATAAGAGTGTCCCAGAAGCGGCTCCTGAATCAAGAGACCATATGGAAAAATATGTACATATGTCTTTTCCAGTATATAAAGCTTCAATTTCTACACCAAAACCCGAACTAGAATTTTATTTTCGCCCTTACACGTATATTTTAAGTTCAAATACATTTCGTTTACCCCATATTCTTGACAGGAGGTCCTAATGTCCGAAACCCGCCATTTTTTTTTCATTTTGTTTCTCGGAGGTTCGGAACATTTCGACCCCCTGATTCTTGATTCCAGCCGTTTTATTGTTATCGGTATGATTTTTAAATCTAAATCTATTCGAAGAGCTTTGTAATGGTAAAATGGCTGATTTGTTTATTGGCACAGTTAACTCTTTATATATCGAACTCGCAAAATGCGCGGGAATCGACTGGACAACAGAAACGTTCGATAAATTAATAGGAAGCTAAATTGCAGAAGGGTCAAAATTATCCATGTGTCGATATAGTCATCATTATACTGCCTTATAGGGAAGTCCGTACCAGTAAAAAGCTCTTCGATATAGTTTTAGCGTTTTGGGTGTAAAAAAACAAAAAAAAAAGACTAAAACGAAAGATGGCGTTGGCGAAATGCATTTGACTCAATCATTTATGGTAAGGAAATCCTGCATTAAGAGAAAATGATGGTTCCCGCATAGAAAACAAGTGTAATGACCGTCACCAGCTCAACTTGATGGGAAAACTTAATAATGCAGAAATATCCGGGCATTAGGTTCATTATTGGCTCAAATTAATATTACGTTACAAGACTACTGCGAGGACAATGTCATGTTATTATGTGCATTTATGTTGCAAAGCTGTACAGCTCAGCGTTCGCTCGGAGTTGTACAAAGCAGCAGATGCTGGTGAGAGCCACCAACGAGTGGTAATGGCATTATTTTATTTTCTGTCATTTATTGCTTATTGCATTACAACATTTGGACCGAAGATGCGAATGTGAGTGCGAATGTGAACGTGATCCCTAAATGTAGTTCAGGACCAAACCAATTAAATTTCAAGGAACGAAGAAGAAAACTCACGGTAGCTTTGTGAAGTGTCACATTCATTTGTGTTGCTCTTTCCTCAGTCACTACGAATGGCAATTCTTTAGGCTCAAAATTGTCAGCGTAAACCTAGGAAGGAAATAAATCAAGATACATGGAGTTTATATCATTCTAACCAGGTTAACTTGTCCAAATTCAAAATGTTAGGCTCCGACGTGAACCTCACGCTTTCTGAATCAGTCTCAATAAATTTACACCACGGCGCGGAATCATACAAAATTCATCTGTACGTGGTAAACACTAAATTTAGGGTTGATTCTGGAATTCTTAAATATTTTAATAAAAGATCTTCAAAATTTTCAAGTATTCCAGAAGACTGTGGCTAGAAAACTTCAAAACAAATTTGGCCAGCAACGCAAGCGCCATCGTGGAGCCATTACTCATATAATCAAGAGTTTTTCCAAGGCACCAAGGCGTCAGTTCTCACAGCGTTTAACGTATTCAGTTAGGTGACGTCATAACCCGCCATTGTGCCTTCCAAATAAAATAAGCATTTCCTTACTTCCAGAGTGTATTTTCCTGGAAGCAAAATTCTCCAGAATTCTCCATGCCGCGTACTTCTGAACCCAACTTCTCTATCTTTAATTTTCATGGAAGCACCTTCAATGGGTGACCCTGTGTCATCAAAAATAAATCCGCGAACTCCGCGGTGGGCTTCTCCCAAGAATTGAACCAGTGACTGTGAATTACAAAAATTTGATCGACGTCGTTAAAACATATTTAAATAGAAAGAATGTTTAAATTTATTTACCTCTCTGTTCTCACTCCAATATCTAGGGAGATCTGAGGCAGGTGGGTATTTGCAACAAGAAATCTCTAGCGTGATTTCCATACATCCGTGCCAAACATAATTATAATCTTGCATTCCACCTAGAATTTGAATCACGTGATTAAAATATTATTTGACATTTTATGCTGATTATCTATGATTATACACTCACCGACTAAGGGGTACCATTTTGCTCCGTTTGTGACTCCATTTTTGAAACTACTCAGTCCCTTGCAGGCTCTTCCTTGTGACATGCGTTTATTGTTCGAAGCGTACACGCCGGCCAAATGTTTGAACGTATCATCGTCCGGAGTTAAAGATGGAGATGATGTGATTCTATCAAAGACTATAAAGAATAAAGTCCAGAATTCGTTAATATACTCAATGCTAATTTTAATTAAGTAATTAAGTAAGTATTTCACATGCAGGGGCTGGATAAATAGTTAACCTGGGTCATAGGAATTCATGCAAAGTCTTAGTTTTAGTAAGGAAAAATTTAGAAAAAGTGAGGGCAAGTCGGATTTAAGCATCGAGGAATATTAGTGTTTGACAGGTTCCGGTTAGCTAAAGCGGGTTTGAGAGACAAACATAACATACAAAATTTGTACCAGTTTTTTAAAATATTGAATAAAAAGCATGCAAAAATTGAATCGAAAAATATTAACTTGGTTGATCCCGGCAGGCAGGAATGTAGGTGTAAATTTTAGAAAGAATTACAAACAAAAATAAGGTCTCAGTTTTGAGACTATTAAAACTGAAAATTCTAGGCAGAAAATGGGTAGATTTCGAATGGAAGGTAAATGTAAGGAGAAGTGCCCATTATTGAACTGCTTATGTTACTAAAACAAGGTCAGTTAGAAAAATGCCGCCGGTTGGATTTAAAGTGCACATACCTTTACAATTCGGCGAGGTTCGGCACTTTCCAGCTGGAAAGAGAGAGACAGAGAAGAAATGGAAGATAGAAAGAAGGAATAGAGAAATAATTGAGATATACATTAATATAGAATCATGCGCAAGGGTAAGGTGAAAATGTGCTTGGACGTATTCATTGGCACAATTAACTTTCTATATATCGATTTCGCAAATTCCAAGGAAATTGGCTCAATTCCTTCTAATAGTGGTGTTCCGCCACTATTAGTGGCGGAACACCGAATAAAACTCGATGGTGTTGGACAGAGGGAGCTCGATGTAGAGAGAGTTAAGTGTATTTGGTACCGTTTTCGCAATAAGAGCCAATTCGAATTATTAATGGCAATGACTTTCCGAATTGCTATATGACGGCAACAATACAGAATTATGTGTTAGGGGCAAAGGAAGAAAGGCGAAAATAAAGATAAGGAAAGGTTAAGTAAGTAGGAAATTAACTCACTTGTGTTGGCAGTGTTGTCGAATGGATAGGAGGCCACTAGAGCTCCACCGTGGATATTCCCAGACAGTACAAATTGAATTTTTGAGATCCAGTCCTTAACGAACTCAGTTTCTGGTTGTGGACGAGCATTGTTCTGCTTGAAATAGTCCGGGAAATTTCGATTCAAGTCTAACCCCAGGGCATTGTACCTAATCCATGAAACATATACACACAAGAAAAAAGACTTCACTTTATTGAATTTCCTTCATCTATCCTATCCACGATTTTCTTTCCTTCAATCCTTCAATTCACGACTTGACTACTTCACATTTATTTTTTTTTCTTTCCCATCCATTCCTCATTTCAAATTCAGAAGAGGTCCTTCGTTTCGATTTTCGAGACGTGGACGTGACAAGACGAAAGCGTAAGTGAGGTATAGGTGAAAACTTCCCCGAGGGAGGTGGGACGGGGTGCTCTTGTTTTAAAAATACATCCATACCATTTGTCGAAACACCGTCAATTTGTAGAACATCATGTACAACACACATGACACTAACTTCTAAAGATCAAAAAAAGTAGTCGATAGAGGGAGTCACAATCGAAATATGTTAACTATCGCTCATTTCTAAGTGTGTTTTGTATATTTCTGAGAAAACCGAAATACAAATTGTCCTGCTTCTCCTGACGGAATAGGTTTATGTCAAAGGTCATTGAATGAATCTAGTGATGTACTCAATCATGATGACACCCTGGCAGTGGAGGTCGTTTGTTTCTGTCAGAATTATTTATCATTCCCCACGCACCTCGTCTCGGCCAATCCATTTTAGGTTGAATTGGATTTGCTCATAATTTTGACAGAGTTGGACAAAACCAGGTTCTTAGTTCTTGGAATTCCTAAACTGACTGGTGAATAAATTAGAACTCACCGCCCTTGACCGCCCTCACAAACTCCTTCTTTGGCAACTTCAAACCCATCCGGATTCATGGAAGGCATGATGTGAATCCTTGTATTTTGTAATAACCACCGAACATACTCATTCTCATTCCCCAAATACTCGTTCAGCAGGTACTATACATGGAAAACAAATCAAAATAAAAAATTAAGCACATCTTAGATGATAAATTCCTTACTAGGGATAACTTAAATGTACTTTATATTCAGGGTGATTCACAAAACAAGCAATATCTGTCCAAAATACAATGTATTCGTTTGACGTCATACAAATACTGGCTTGTTTCCTCTCGTTGTTCAGGTCAGTGACTCTAGGGTGTTTCAGGGAAAAAAAAATTCGGTAAATACAGTATTGTTTCTTCAGAATTTGATGATTCAACAAGGGCAACCGATTTTGAATTCTTTTTTATGATTCCACAAGGGTCACCAATATTGAATTCTTTCGTCAGAACTTCATGATCCGACAAAGGTCACCAATGTTGAATTCTTTCTTCTCAGAATTATATGATTCGACAAGGGTCACCAATATTGAATTCTTTCGTCGGAACTTGATGATTCGACAAGGTCACCAATAGTGAATTCTTTCTACAGAACTTGATGATTCGACAAGGGTCACCAATGTTGAATTCTTTCTCCAGAATTTCATAATTCGACAAGGGTCACCAATATTGAATTCTTTCC
>JAQGCA010004518.1:0-10238 GCA_034698945.1 Protaphorura quadriocellata
AATAATACAAAATAAATTATAAAATAAATAATAAACTTAAGTTTTTTTCAGGCGGCCCTTGCCGCTTCGTAATGTTATGCCCGCCTCTCCCTTCATAAACACTAGGAGAAAAAAAAGGAACTCTGGTCAATGCCATTCAGCTCTTCTTACGTAGAGCGGTTGATAACTAGCTCAACTCAACCACCACACATCTAGTGCAACCAGCAACGCGTCTCATAAAAAAACATGCAGGTCCCGAGTTCGAATCCCCGCGATTGCAAAATTCTTTTTTAACTTTTTTTTATTAAATAAATTTTACAAACATTGTTTAAATACTATTATTTATTATTTTATTTATTTGTAAGTAACGTCCTCCAGCGGATTTTGACTACAACATAACTTATAATTACTACTACTATCCCGTACAATAAAACAAACCAAATTCTTGAACGTATAAGCAGCTACTCGTACATTTTTCATCGTACGGGGTTGAGGTTAGGCTCATTCGACAGATCTACATCTTTTTTAAGGTAGTTGCTTTTGTTTTTTAATTTTTTGAACCAGAAGGTGTTCAAAATTTTGTTTTTAAAAAACGAAAATTAACACAGTGGGAGATGGGACTAAAAATCCAAAAGTTAGATTTTTTTGGATGAGAATTGTTGACGACAACGGCTGTACACATGCGCGTCGCCGCCAACAACCAATCACAAATAATCACCAATGGAATTAGTTTACGTGTCGGTTAGGGTGTCTCAAAAATTTACGTCACTTAAATTCAAAATTTGTCTGATTACAAATTTGGGTTTTGGGGCATGGGGTTCAGGCTTGTTTCCAAATTTTGAAAAATTTCAAAACAAATTCAAAAAATTTCAAAAAAATAAAAATTTACAAAAATTCTATTAATATTTTATTTTTCAAAATAATTTTAAAATTTTGACCTTATTCCGAATTTTCAAATTTTTTTTAGAATTTTTTTTTGGTAATTTGACAGAAAGGCATGACATGGGGTCACAGCAATGACTCCATGTCATATCGATCGGTAATAAAACCGGAAAACCGCAAACAGTGTTGGTGTCATTTTTTTTGCATCACCCTCCACTGCGCAGCTCACTTGGGTCTGTGAGTGAGAGTATGAGAGTGTGAGTCTCATTCACTCTCCCGACTCCCAAACAACTAACGCCACGAATCCTTCGTGTCGTTTGTCTTTCGTAACCGTCATCTTCCCAAACCGCCACGTCATCCTCCGTGTCGTTTGTCTCTCGTGACCTTCGCAATCTTCCACGTCTGTGGTCATTGCTCGAGTCAGAATCCTCCGTCTGTCTTCGGTCATTTTTTGACACCACCGCCACTGCACTGTCAACGTAAGTTTTTTTTCAATTTGTTCTTTTCTGGGCTGGACCCATGACTGTTTTACAGTCCGGACACACTAACAGTGACACCTTCAATTGTTTTACAGTCCGGACGCACTTCTCCGGGTTTTACGTGACCGTGATCTTTCCATTCCTCCAGGTCAGTGGTCATTGTTCGAGTCAAAGTCCTCCGTCCGTCGTCGTCATTTTTTTTGACAATTCGGTAAATGTGAGGTATACATTTTAACGTACGGTGTTTCAAAAGTTTTGCTAACTTTTTTTTATTTCAAAATAGAGTGACGGCGAAGTCCGTGAGTTGTTTTAAGTAGGTTTTCGGTGATTGTGAGATATCCATTTTACCGTAAGGTGATTCAAAAGTTTTGCTAAATTTTTTTATAACAAAATTGAAGCAAGGCGAAGTCTGTGAGTTGTATTAAGTAGGTTTTCGGTAAATGTGAGATATACATTTTACCGTGGGAGTTTCAAAAGTTTTGCTAAATTTTGTTACTTCAAAATTGAGTGAAGGCGAAGTCTGTGAGTTGCTTTAAGTACGTTTTTGGTAAATGTGAGATATACAATTTCATGTTGATTTTTTGAGTAAATATGACAAAATGGTTAGTAAATTAGGCCGGGCGGAGCCCGGCCGAGAGTATTTCGTTGGGTTGCTTAGCAACAGAACGTAGTTAAAATATTTTGATGCCGATTTTTTTTGCGAAATTCCCGCAATACATTTTATTCGGTTCCTTTTTAACCCGTCAGTATGAAAGCAGAAAAAATAAAATATAATTTTCAATTTTTTCCCCTACTACTAGGGGCAGACCGGCCGACGGGCCGATGGGCCTGCTAGTTTTAAATAAATCTGAATGAGAACTTGGGTTCTTCTCACACACAACAGAATGAAATGTTGTGCGGGCTTAACGACTTGGTCGTCAAGTCCCTGACCCTGTGGATTAGTAGACCGCTGGATTGCCGGCCTACTGATGTTAAACTGTTGAATTGTCCGTGATTGCCGGACAATTCTCTAGGCTAATCAATAAAAGGAACACCAACAAAAGACCAATTCTATTGCATGGTATTTATTGTAAACCCAGGTTGTTACTTGACTGTACATAAGAGCCTAGGCCACCTCAGTTGGCGACTGTCTAAAACTCAAGATGCAAGTGGTGAGAAATGAGATGAGTTGCATGAGTTATAGTCTTCTGTCTTGAGTTGGAGGAAGAAAAGGGGAGTTGCAGGCGACGTGTTGACTGCCTCTGATTGGCCACGTTGTTGTATGCCGTGTGCTCTTAGGAGCACGAGAATGCTGGTAATTTCCCCTACCTCCGTTGATAAGCACTGATGGCTCAACATAAGACTTAAGGACCCAGGGTTAAGCCCCGGGATAAAATGAGATTAAATGAAAACAAATCAAATGTTTAAAAACAAACAACATTCACGAACAAAATCGTCACTATTTTTTGATTTAATAATATCTATTGTTTATTTCAAAATGTTGAATATAAAACAATGTTAACAATATAAAACAATGTATGTACAATATGTTTACAAATGTACTGTTTCAGGAACACCGGACACGTACATGTTCCTTGTTCCCAATCATTGTTGCTAAAATTAACCACCCACATTCGTTGTGAGGACTTCACATATGCGTCAAACAAACGCCAGTTAAAAACACTGAATTGTCAAATATTTATAATTTATTTCTTGATCCATAATGTTCTCTTTTTTGCTGGGACGGGTTAATGTAGTGTAGTGTGTCTTCAAACTCAAATCAAAAGTGGGAGTTTCGGCGAATATTTTTGAGTTCGCCGATTCAGGATTTCTCTCATGGGACAATTTTCTAGCCAAAGGATAGACGCCTTATCGAATTCTTCATCGCACCTTGCCCGGTGTAGTGATTCAACGTCTTTTCGATATTCTTCCTTTACGTCTGCACGCTCTATTACACTTAGCCGGTCTTCGATGTTCTTTTTTTACATGAAACCAGCTCTCCCGGTTAAAAATATGTTTATTGATAAGTAGTGACGAATTATTTTAAATAGTGGGACTTCTTAATTAAATTGTGAATTCAAAATCAATTTAAGGGGACATTCATGAAGTGTCAGTTGAGTATGTTTTTAGTGACAAGTTGAATATAAATAGTGACACCTTAATTACATGCCTTTATTTACAGCTGTTTTATTGTGTTATTATTGTTTTATTTGTAGCTGTGGCAACTATTTATCTAGCATTGGGAACTATTTATTTAGCTTAAAAATATGGTAGCAATTTATTTATTTAGCTGCGGGAACTATCTATTTTGGCAGCGTCAATTTACTTATTTACCTATGGGAACCCTTTATTTAATTCTGTGGACACTCTCTATTTTGCTGATTTAACTGGTGCTTTAATATTAACACATTATTTCCAATTTATTGTGAAAGTGATCCGCTCCTCCGAGTTCTCAACTTCTCAGTGAATTTACTCTCTTGTGTGCAGAGTACATGAAAGGAGAATGGGTAAGGAGATAGGCCATAAACGAAATTTTTCACCAATTCAAATTTATCTCAAGAAGTACTCATCCGATCTTTAAAATACCTTCGGATTTTAATTCCTCGCAGAATTCTGAGTCATATAGGGTGTCTATCGTTTTATTTGTCGAAACTTCATAACACACTTTTTTTATCGGAAAGTGTACAGAAGAGCGTGTAAATTTATCCAGCGCGGTACTTACCATTTTCTCAAGAATAACTTATCCGATCTCAAAAATTCCTTCAGATTCGGATTTCTCGTAAGATTTTGAGTACGATAGCTTTCATACAAATCCACTTTTATATATCCATGCTAAATTATTTTGATCAAAACTTGTGGAAACTTGTACGTGGTCTTATGGGGAAAAGACAGAGTGCGGTTCCTGGTAAGCTAATACATTACGACATCGAGTAAAGTTTGGCGGCAAAAAGTGTTACACATTGTACGTCCATACCTTCTCTATATTCATTTATCCTGTCTTGTGTGTGGTTTTCACGAACTAACTGAGAATCAGGAAACGACTCGGACACGAGACGCTAAGTGAAAACTGACATGACACGGAACCGACAAAATTAAAAAATTGTAAACACCTCACCAGCGAATGCTCGCATTTATTATGTGTTGTGTAAGCAAGACATTTTGTGAATCTGTTGTCTGTCTGTCCGTCCGTCCCCACTTTTCATACAGTAAACCTTGACGGATTTCAACGAAACATTAAGGGTAGGTACACAAGGTCAAAAGGACCACCAAATGTTAATTTGACCTCGCCAGGTGACCTCTGATTCAGATCACCAGATTTCAAATTTTCAAAGTTGAGTAGGAGTCAAGGTCAAATAAATGCAATAATAAGTGGATATCAGAAGGAAATCTCGACCCACGTCACCAGAGGTCAAATTTCCAAAGTTGCTTAGAATGGTCTGAAACGTGCATAAATGCAATAAAAAGTGGGTGTCAGAGTGTGACTGGAATAAGGCGTGACCGCGAAGTCTTATTTATTCAAATATCGGTTTCTAATCTTTATATACAGTGAGGTCTAAAGGTTTTGCACGGCTGTCAATGTCCCGCCTCCGTTAAACATGGAGAAGGCCAATACTATCTTCCGCGCATTGCTACAACTCTAACAATACAGTACTGGAGGGCATATAAGCAAAAAACCTTCTACAGGGGCCTCACCTGGTGGGTTTGCAAGACTTTTAGACCTCACCGTATTTAATCGCAGAAGAAATGGATTGAATTAAAGAAGAAACTACGAGACGTACCAATGACAATATAAGTGGCTTTTATTGGAATAGAAGGGTTTAGAAGAGTGCATTATTAGTTTAATATCTAATTACTTTGGTTAGATTACGGTTAACATTATTACAGGGAAAATGGAAGGGTATAAAATAAGGATCTCTTGGTTACATTACTTAACTGTACAAATGTATCTCATATCTCATATCGTAGAATTAGCGAACCTGATGAATTTAGGCAAAAAAGGCTCAGAGAGTTAGAATAGGATTAGAGCTCGCAACGGTCCCGGTCCAGGACCGGTCCGGACTGCGGTACACGGTCCGGACTGCGGTACACGGTCCGGACCGCGGTCCACGGTCCGGTCCCGGTCCGGTCCTGTATTTTTAGGACCGAAGAAGGTCGGTCCGGTCCCGGTCCCAATACGTGGACCGGACCGGCGGTTCGGTCCGGTCCTGGACCGAGTTTTGGCGCATTACAGTTTTTACTTCCAACTAAGTTCTGTATAGCTTCTGCGGTCACGATTGCAACAAGTGGACCGGAGGAAACCGCGGTTTGGTCCGGTCCTGGACCGAGTTTTGAAGCAAAACCGTGTTTATCTCTAGCTAGGTTGTGTATAATTTTACGATTGCTTTCGTCAGTTACCATTCCCTCAGCCGTCTGAACAGGAAATGCATTACAAGGCTGGAGAAATTGAGAAACATTGACCGGAACTGGACAAGGTCGGTCCCGTTCCGGTCCTTACCACTGGACCGAATTGTCGGTCCCGGTCCGGTCCTAATCTTGTTGGGTCCGGTCCCGGTCCCGGTCCCTGCCTAGGTTCGGACCGGCCCGGACCGTTGCGAGCTCTAAATAGGATATTGTCCTACTTCCACTCTCTGATCTGAGCCAACCAAAGACATAACATTTAGAATATCGACTCGCTATATTTATACTATAAAATAATTAGAAAGTTTCCTGGACCATAAGGTGTCCAAGGCAAAGAGTATTAAGAGTAGGTCGAGTAGGTTCCATTGTGAGTCCGTGTTGTGACGTTTGAGAATGGAACTTATATTGCAAGGGGTTCTGTTAGTGAGTCAAATGTGTCCATGGAACAGGTACGAGCCAGGGGCATTGTATGGTATTAGAATCTGATGCAAATGTGTATCCATGTTACTCAGGAACATGGGCCATTGGTGAGTGAGATGATGAACGTCAGTTCCCACAACAACATCAATCAATTGATTAGAGACACTCATTATCTCGTCTGCCCTCTTTCACCTTCTGCATTGCACGGTGTGTACTGGAATGTGCATATGTGCATATGTGCATATGTGCATTGTGTGTACAATTCTAAGAAAGAGAAATCTGGAGTTTGGGACGAGTGCATCTCATTTGGGCATTGCTCAAAAGCAAAGTAGTTGCGTTTCGTCCATTCATCCCAGCCATGAAATAATAAGAGTAAAGTTTTACCGGATATGTCCCCGACCCAGGTCACCATTTAGCTATGTAGCTATCTAGTTATAATAAGTATACGGAGACGGAGTATCGATGCGTTGCTTTGCAACACTTTACTACTGCGTCTTACGAGGGTTTATTATGTCCAGAGGGGTGTTTTCTTGACTAGGAGATGCGAGTCAGGAATATAGTCTTAATTGACATTAAGACTAGGAAATGCGAGTCAACGTTTTAGATAAATACTACAATTCGGGAAGCTAAGTTAACCTGGTCACAGTCATACCCAAGTTTTAGGCGCGGTCTGAACTCAATTGCTTACAGAACTTCTCGCTTCCCAAGTAGACCAACTTCAATTGAACCAAACACCAGCTGTCTCAGAAACGTTGATTTAAATAGTGCTTCTTGTTGAATTGACGGTTGACCATGTTCATATATAGTAGTGTCCGCAACTTAGCCAGGGTGATTACCCTGACTAAGTTGCCCTGGTTGTACTACCTAAGTTGAAGCCTGAAGCCAATTACTACACAATTGTGTCAGGATTTGATTTGATTGATTTGATTCTTTATTAATGTGTTAGCCGACGGATCCTGATACATTTAAGTATAAATAGAATGGCTTAATTCAGCCTACACGGCACCAATTTAGAATTTAGAATAAAAACCAATTAACAACCAATAAATATAATGACCATTACTAAAACTAATGAAAAATTGAATCCAGCCTGTGCAACCTCACAATATTCAAAACAGAATTAACCACACAAATTTACAACAACCAATACAAGTAACCATTGCCGTTGACCTTGATAAATAGTCCAATTGTAATTAGAGTGTCCATGTTATTAAACACACCAATAATTACCCATAATCAATCTGTACAGTCTTATTAAGCACAATTTTTACTTTTTCAAATAATATATGAATGTCCAAATTTAAATTAAAATTACGTTCATGCAGTAACATAGTAAACATTTTCACTAAAATTTTTTGTAAAAATAAGTCACTGTTACCTTTTACTTTATTCAACAGTCTAACTGCCAATGGCACAAATACAGGGACAACTTATCGCAAGCCCAATTACGACTTTTAATTTTTTCCCGATAAGAGTAATTAGACATAGATAATGCGCAGTTATTTCTATTCTAAAAATTATATATATATATATATTAAAAATTCTAAAAATTATTGTCGATTTTCCCACAGAAAATTCCATCAAAATCAACTACCTCACCACAAACTTCACAATTTGGCCCACTTATCTTAAAGTAATCCCAATAACTTACCCCGTCAGTTTCTTTTTCCAGAAACTCACAACCCTCACTAATAAAAAGGTTTTCCTTATCATACGAATTCCCTTTAAGAACCACAACATTGTTCACTGCTCTTTCAATAATTAATTTAAATGCCTGATCTTGTAAATAGTTTTTGAAATAAACTGCAAGCAGTGAAGATGCGAAAGGCGACCTGACAGAGAAAAAGAGAGGAAATAGTCAACGACTGACCGTCGAAATGTGTATTGAGAAGCAGATAAACTACAGTAATATAATAATAATAATAATAATGTTGGTTTTATTGTCCGATTCAGCCATAGCCCTTACAGACATTCATGTTTACATTTCTTATTTGTTAGATTTAAGTTGTTACTAGATAAACCAAATTTAAACCAATTTTATGAATGAAGGTGGAGAGAGAGAGGTCTACGTAGTTAAAAAATATTATTATGCATTAAGTTTTTATACTAATATATTTCACGTTGCACTGATTGTAAACATTTTTACTTATTCTGTGTATAATTTTCCATTTACGTAGAGCTTGTAAACTACAGTAAGTGACCGTCCAAAAGTGTTATGAGTTAGAGGTAGACAGCTAATGACCGCCAGAAGGTCAGAAAACGAGTACGGTCCAAACGTAGTCGGAGAAAACGTTTGATAAATATCAAACGTTTAACTTATCGTCAAACTCAAACTCACTGCATGGTTTAACCGGATGTCGAAAGTTAGTTATTAGTTATTAGTTGTTGTTAGTTAGTTGTACACCTCGAATACGTATGCAAAATTTTTTGCAACCCATCAAGTAATGAAGCGAGTACAATTGGAAGCGCAAACAAACAAAACGTTTGCTATTTAACTCATACTGCATGTTTGTCTTTGCAATTGAGCAAAGCGTTTGACGTTCGACTTCTGTTCCGGCTAGAACCGGATGTCAATCGTGGGTCTCAGACATTGTCCAGAAAATTTAAGAACCCCTTGATAAAGCATCCAAATTTTAAGGCAATCCGTCAATTAATAAAACGAGTAGAACTGGAAGCGCTTTTGAATTTTGGTTTAAAAGCCGTTTCTTGTTAGCCAACTTTAAATAGCAGTGTCCGAACCGAAAGTCAATCATAGTTGACCATACTACCCGTGGGAAGCCAACTTACCCTGGTCACACCTATAAAGTTACAAGTCACTCAATACACAATTGTGGCAAGAATCGCAGGAAGCATAATATCATGTACCTCGTAATTTTACTCTAGGAATATAATTTAAATTTTTCGCTCTGCCATTGCTGCATAGTCAAAAAAAACTTAAGAAATTCTGCTTCTGGTTTGACAGTTTAAGATATTGTGAAAAATGCTTATTTGGTCCAAAAAAAACCACTTTCTTCTTTTTGTCGCTTTTACGAAACACGTTTGTAGTATTGGCTGCCGCTTTGTAAAAATCACCCTCAGCAGAGAGCATGACAGGAAGCGCAATGAAAAAACATCGCTGCAACAGGAACACATGAGCTTCGTAACAGTTGATTTACATAAGGGAATCGGAGGTCAATCGCTGGTCTCAGACATTGTCCGAAAGTGCCAAGGACCCCTTGATAACGTATGCCAAATATTAAGACAATCCGTCAGTTACTGAGACAGTCACAATTGGGAGCGTAATTAAACAATGGTTTGACATCCCGTTCCGAGGACAATTGTATAGCTCAGTTGTTCCGCCTTTCGCAAAAACCAAATTAAGTTCTTCAGTTGTGTATTTTAATTTTCCTAATGTTAGACATTTAGTTCTCATGCAAACTAATACAATATGACATCATAGATTAGTCGTATTCGATGATTGCTTTGTTTCTGATGTACATAATGTAAACGCCGTACTTCAAAAATAAACAACGCCTAATAAAAAAATTGCTTTAAAAGCCAACGTGAATAAAACGGCCGCAAAGTACAGATAGCAGACGTCGCATTTTTGAGTCCGCAACCAATTCTTCTTTTGATCTTATGTATAAATCAAGTTTCCAATGCTCTAGATTCACTTTCAAGTACAACAAAGTCGTGAGAGTGTCGGGATTCCATGTTTAATCTGGAAATATACTATGACATTATAGATTAGTCGTATTTAATGGTTGCTATGGCTTTGATTTACATAATGTAGACGCCGTACTTCAAAAATAAACAACGCCTAATAAAAAATTCGCTCCCCCGTTTAACTAATTTCGTTCAAAACTTCCTTTTGCGATTACATTTAAGTTGATTTAAAAGTCGTTTCCTGTTACCCAACTTTAAATAGCAGAGTGTCCGAACCGGAAGCCAATCATAGTTGACCATACTGCCCGTAGGTAGCCAACTTACCCAGGTCACACCTATAAAGTTACAAGTCACTCCCTACACAATTGCGGTAAGAATCGTAGGAAGCATAATAACATGTAGTATTGTCACTTGCGATAAGCGATGCTGCTTGCGCTTCCATGCGGAACTTAGTAC
>JAQGCA010004519.1:0-10237 GCA_034698945.1 Protaphorura quadriocellata
GAAAATTCCCACCTTTTCGAAAATTCCCATCTTTTTTTGAAAATTCCCATTTCTTTTTTTAAATTCCTATTTTTTTTGGGAATTAATTTTTAGTAATGCGAAAATATTTTAAAGGGGTGGTGGGGCGAGGTGTGGTGAATTTGCAGTGCGGTGGTACGATGTTTGAGGGGAGGCCGCATTAGTTTGACCTGAAATCGTATCTCCAGGTCTAAGCTCCTTTTCGTCAGGGTCGGTTAATATTTGTTTTGTCTGGCGATGGTACTGGTTATTCCAATTCTGATTCCGATAATTTAGGTACTCCGAAATTGAATTCGGACACGGATTACTTGAAAGTTTATTTAGAACTTCGCTCCAGATTCAGACGTTTTAAAATTTCTATTCGGTTACGGATGTTACCATCCCTGCTTTGTTTTGACCACAACCTAGTCGTGTCAGATTTTCGGTGTACAACTATACGTTGGTACTAGTTAATGATTAAACTCCAAAGTGGTTAGTCACACGTCCATCAAAAAAAAATATATATGAGAATTCTAATTTTCATTTGAAAGATTTTACTTAGCATTTTAACCTTAATGAATGTTGAAATAAAATTATTAAATACGTTAAAACACTGTATCATTAAAAATTAAGCACAAGAAAGTAATAAAATATTGTTTTTGAAATAGAAGATTTAAATTATGATGAAATAGACTTTCTGGAAAGAAGAAAGTATTGTTTACTGATATTTAAACCCGTACTTCACCTGGGAATTTCTCCGTTGTCGAAAATACCTAATAGGTTAGGAACAGGTATTTCTATATCGGCCATGTCATCGATTTCGACCTTGACACAATCCAATGCAACGAATTCCATAGTTTCTCCGATTGGTGACGTCATCATTTCGATATAGTCAAGCCTGTTGGCGCTAACTAATCAATCACGTGACATCCTTTATATAATTTATGAACAACCCGTCAGTGAAATACCCATTCCAAGACTGGAATCTGAAATCAAGAGAAAAATATATCGGATTCCTGTTAAAATTATTCAATGATATGATACACAAATCTCAAAATCTCAATAAGGTAGGCTAATACGCTTCAATTTGGAGCGAGTGTTAGATAAATTTGTTCTATCACACTAGATGGGATTTAAGTAGACAAATTAGCCTACTTAGCCCATATTATAATAGAGTCCATACATTTCACTGACAACTAAAGAACTTGAACGTTAGAAACGGGTAGTTCTAAATCCCAATACAATCTCACTTAAACTTTAAAATATTCTGAGTCTCACCGTTTTTATGTAAATAATTGCTTTTTGAGAAACTTCATATTTGAGACCACTTTGGTTGTGAAATGAAGATTTCCAATGCCAAACTACAAACTATAAAGAATTCTTGTTTTTCTTATTGGATTTCATTGTTTAAAAAGCAATTTTTTTATGCATAATGTCTTTATTCGATATATGTCTCACAAATCAATGAAAAAAGACCCAAAAATTGTAAATTGAAAATTGTGTTACGTTGAAATAAATAAATAAAATATTCTTGCTCCAATTCTAATGACCTGCTAAAGCACATCTTTCGTTAGTCTGGGATGAATAAAATACATATGATCACTAGTACTGAAGTACTGAGTAACATGCATTAAAAACACACAAATAATATTGTTTAAAAATTCAATTTGAAGTGTTGCCAATTATAAATCACCTGATTCTCCAATACTCAAGATCCGAGATTCAGTCAACAAAATACGAGATGATGAGTAGAAAAACTTTAATTTACTTTATTAGCTTCATGCTTCATTGATCCCGTTTTCCTTTTTTTTCTAATTTTCACTTTGAAGAGAAAGTCTAAATAGACAATGTTGAATTTCCCGGCCGGTCGCTGTACCATGCCCAAGTGATTTTTTGGTCGACAGTCTCTCCGGCAAATGGAGAATGGACGCGTGAATTAGTGTCAAGTGTGATTATCGTGATTCTTCTGAGTCCTGGTTCCTGGGGCTGTTTTTTCTATCAAATTGGAAGCTAGGCCTGGGCTGGGCTATATTACATACCGGGTTTTCCTAGAAATTTTTTACTGTAGTCAGTTTGTAGTAAAATCGCTTCGCTTAATGAATACTGAATCATATTGCCAACAACTTGTTTTTGGATATATTCATGTTTAAGTGGTGATTCCACCTGGTAGCTCATGACCTGCAATTCTTCAGCAATGAATGCTAAAATTTGCAGGAACATTCAAATTCAGCAAATTGCAACAACTTCGGCCCATGAAATAACACTGTTAGCATTGTTTCTGCAAATTAGAACCACGCACTAATTTGCAGAAGATTTACAGGATGCATTGCATGGAGATAATTTGCAAACACTAAAAAATATAGCACGCGGTCTAAATAATTTTTTCTTTACGTGCATGAGTTGCCAGAGACCTAAAAATTCTTGTTAAACTGTAATAGTAATAGTGAAGATACATATTGATTGGAGAAAAAGCCGTAGTCAACCGAGGAGAACAAGAGTTGAACTTGAATCTGAATCAACCGTGTATAGTGTAGTATAGGAACCGCATGTACACATTACAACTCGTTCCTTCCCACTTAGCGCACGAGTCAAGAAGAAACATTCAAGTTAGGTACATACTAAAGACGTTTGAATTCTTGACTTATCAAATTGAATTACAAATTCTGATATTCAGTACAAGTGCAATTACTTGAAAACGCTTTCATTCGCCAATATTTTCAAGTACTAACTACAATTTCATTGTGCATGGCGATCTTCAAGGCAGTAAGTACTGTACGTAGTTTAGAATTGAACTGAGTTTCTTCGTGTGGCCAGTCCCAGATTCGAAAAACCAGACGGGTAAATCACAATTTTATATAATTAATGATTAAATAGCAAATACCTCTAATAAACGAACGGGTGCGTAGACAAATTCAAAAAATTGTAAATAGCTTGACGGAAAACGATCAGGTCATGATATTTCTTAGTCCAGGAGTATTCTGACAAGGGAACCTTTACAAGTGTTCGTCGAATTTCGACCAGAAAGTTTTTCTGCAAGTTCAGTCCCTTATGTTAGCACAGTGTGTAATTTTTTTTTTTTTTTAAATTTTTTTTATGTGTTTTGACGTGTGTAGAACCCACCAAAGTGTGTAAAATATCTCGTGCTAGTTTTAACGCAAAATGCTTTGGGTGATCCTCAGAGATCTAGATGTAATGTACACAGACGGGAATTTTAGAAACCCCTTCCGCGAAACACTCACTTTTACCACGCACACACAAATGAGGCCTTTCGCCAAAAGGTTTCTCAAATTCCCATCTACATTACATCTTGACCTCTGGAGGTCACCCTGAGCATTTTGCGGCAAAACTAGCACGATATATTTTGCACACGGTGTTAGGATAAGTGAATGACATCCACAAAATTTTCAGATCGAAATTCAACGAACGCTCGGAAAAGTTCCCTCGTTAGCCGCTATTTTCTCCCAAATTAATTTACCGTTCTTGATGTCTGTGGACGGGTCCCCTCCATCCAATTGGAATTGTTTGAACCGTATTGAAATATTCCTGCGCATAAAAATCACACAGTAGTCTATTTTACAATTATAATTAATCTGTCTAGCAATTATGCAACGAAACCCTAGGTATCTTTCCGTTGTATTGGTCCCCGTGACCTTGCTATTATCCCGAGCTCATTACGGGGCGTTTATTCCGGGGTGCATTGAATCCGTCTGTCATTGAACTCCGGCGTATAGTACGGCACATATACAGGGTGTCCACGAAAAAGCGCACAGTTGTTTGGTGATATTTTGGCTTAGTTACGAAAATATACATTACAGGCAAACCGGCTAACAACAAAAAATACCCAAACAACTGTGCGCTTTTTCTTGGACACCCTGTATTTGGGACCCGGTGCATTTCAAATTACAAAGTTCAGTGTGTCGGAATTTTCAATAAGATTTATATAAGAGAAAATTGTTAATTTTTTAGCAATCCAAATATTTTGAAAAAAAACCTTAAATTACTACTAAATTTTTTTTATAGATTCTTCGAGATGGAATTCTGTGAATATAAAAGCTTGCAGCCCCTTCTAAGTGAACTAGAAGACGCTAGACAGAAAGCAGATGCTTTGACTAATGAAGAATTAGAATTTGTCAAAAGATATGTATCCCGAGATTCAAATCATGGACAGAAAAAGACAATTGAATTACTTGGAATTAGTCACAAGAGTCAAATTCGTTTCATTTGGAACGCGGAGGCTTTCGGGCTCATGAAAACCTGTATTGTGGACTACAACAAAGCTCAGGATCAATATAAGGATTTCCTAGACACTTCATTGAATGATTCCATCAATTTAGAAGACCTGCAAGCATGTTTGGCCCAAATGCAAGATCGAGTGAGTCTTCTGTCTGGAAATTCCATTTTCGGTTGTTGGTGGTTTGGAAATGACCCCAAGACTCGCACCAGTCATAAATTATGTGGAACATGCAGAAGGAGAATTGTGTATGAGACAACGAAGAGAGATATGACCCCACAAGAGCTGGACATTGAAAAAGAGACAACGCAACAGAAGCAGAGAGACCATGACAAAGACCGTGAAGGTCGTGAACCACAGTACTACTCCTGCACTAGCTCCTTTTGCATTGTCAGATGCTCTAAGTGTGACGGTAAGGAAGGACAAGAGCTGTTTCCAAGAATCATATTTACAACACAGGAAAAGGTAGCAACTGACTGGTCTATTTGTGGCTGTGGGAGGGTAGCTCTCAAAATCTACAATTCTAATTGAATTGCACAATTGTGGTACTAAATAAATAAATGAAATCAACTCCATTGCAGTATGATGGTAAGGGTTGGCCCCTTCTATCTTGGTGTGCTGAACGGTGTTCGATTTCTCGGACTTGCACTCCCTGTGGTTGATTTAAAGAGGTCTCCTCCACTGGTTGTTCCTACTACTAGATGGTACCCACGTTGCAGGCCTCTAGGCCATACATCGTCAGACACCTAAAAGGACATAACGTTAAGGTGCTATAATGCTATACCCTCGTCTATAGTGCTGCTATATAGAACTGCAGCTATATCATTTTTACAATTCTATGTTCCTGTAGTTTAGACAAAATCGAAAATTGCAAGAATTATCAAAACGTTTCATATGTAGAAATCGAACATCCTAAGTTCTGAGAAATGTGTCGATTCCTACTGAGTCAACTTCGGGCTATTCGAATTTACCATTTCCGATACAAGATGGCGGCAAAAATAGCCGCTGCAGGCGACGTCCATTATTCGAACATATGATTTGACTTATAGTATTTCAATTATTGAAAAGTAGTTGGATTGAATTGTTACATTTTATTCCGAGCGACAGGAATGTGACCAATATGGCGGCC
Source organism: Protaphorura quadriocellata (assembly GCA_034698945.1). Taxonomy (NCBI): domain Eukaryota; kingdom Metazoa; phylum Arthropoda; class Collembola; order Poduromorpha; family Onychiuridae; genus Protaphorura; species Protaphorura quadriocellata. The sequence continues at coordinate 5,358 of JAQGCA010004519.1, forward strand.
GTAACATTATATCACTTATGTGGTACTAAACAATATTCGTCTGAATTCGTCAATATTCGTCGAGGGGACATCTTCCGAGGATGGGTCCATCGTCGTTCTATCTTTGCTTACGTTAAAGCAAGCGTACCCAGACAGAAGTGGTTTAAAATAAGGTGCTGCTTGGAAATATTCTCGCTCGGATTGGGTCTTTCCTTGGGCGTCCCCCTAAATCTCTTTCCGAATTTACTCTTTCGTTATGCTTTAGCCATTCCATAACATACTGCTTGACATTCATTTTGTCCATGCGTGACGGCCCGTTCAGTTTTATACACAAAACATTGTCCATTGGAATCGGTTGAGTGTTCTGCCGGTTACTCCCAGCAGTTTTTGTAAGGTACGAGAACCCCGTCTCTGCAACAGGACTGCCATGCGGGATGCATAGTATTTCGGTAACGAATTTCCGGGAGGCATCGGTCCAGGCAACACCGTCTTGATTTAGCTCATTTGCCCGGAAGAGCGGAACGGAGAATTTCTCGGCAATCCGACTCGGAGAATTTACAAATTGCTTGACCAATGACGAAATATCTGTTTGGACAGTTGCGCAATCCGTATTGTTCCAATCCAACAGAGTACATCTTCGTGTACAGTTCGAAATCTCGCACACGTCAGGGCAGGGTACTGAAGCTAAGAAAGTTTACAGAGCCGGAGGTTATTTGGTCTTCATTTCTGTCATATATGTCTTTGGATATTAGTTTATTGGATACTAGTAGCAACCCCGTTCTCCTTTGGAGATCCTAAGATAATTTGTTGAAGATACAAAAAGTCTTTAAAACATTTTAAGGTAAGCACGAACAACTTGTCCCATATAACATGTAGTAACGAGGTAGCCATTTCCCTCGTTGTTGCCAAGTCTTTATCTTCTGCAATTGAAGGTTGATCCTTTTACGGAACTTTGTAATTTTCCGCCAACTGATCTCATAGCTGAATAGTGACCGGCAGCGCACCTGATCTCAAACCAGTGTTTCAGACGTTTAATATGAATGTCAAGGCCTTCCACGGTTTCTCGTAATTGTTGAAATCTTTTACTTCCTCGAGACTGCTGGAATGAGAATAGCTTATTCAGAATTGCGTTGAAATGATTAATGCTTTCAAACCTCTTATCTTTTTGAACCACCCACTTTATCGTTAGATCGAGTCTGTACGCCATACAATGAACCGACATCAAATTCCACTCCGTCAGAGTTTTTAGAGTTACGTATAAGGACTTGTCCGGTTTGAGAACAACCTCGACATCAAGTATTTGGGATTGAAATCTCTTTATTTTGTCCACTCAATCTGGATCAAACCTCCAAGTGTCTGTATTCCGGGATTCTCGGTTCCTGTCCAATATTTTCTATTAGTTCTTCATTTCGCTCGACCTCGACTCCGTCCTCTGGCTCCCCACTTAAGTCGTTCTAGTGGAAAAGTCAAGGAACTTTTCCACAATATCGTGCCAAATGTCACGATATGGCTAAAGTGCTTCGAATATGTCAAAGTGGTTTGTGGAAGCCTTTCTTGAATAAACGACTATATCTTGAGCCTTGGTTCTGATGAGTTCCTTCGAATTCCGTAGCAATGAAGTTGCGCGGTAATTTCCTGACTGCGGGTACTTCTGAAGGGTTATAAGTTTTAACTTGTTTAAACCTTTCGCATACAATAAAATAATAGCGTATGACTTGTCGTCTCCGGACGGAATAACATTTGTGTTCACGCCATTCGGGTACACACTTTTCACGTCTGTATGATACGTTCCCATGTTGAAACTCGGGGCATTCGGTGTACCAAGCACAAAATAAGAATCTGATTTCTCGTCGCGGTTGGCCATTTCGTGGTTCCTTAAGTTGGCAACAAACACAATTTCCAGGCCCTCGCCAACGAGAATGATGAGCTTGAATTCTATTAATGATTTTGAAGGTCTTCATTTTCTTGGCATGTTGCATCGTTTGGATAACTCTGCAGGAGAAAGGAAAATGTACATGAAGCCGGCGATAAAATATTCACATGTGTTCTTATGTATGCATGTTCAAGTATTATTTATTCGCGTATCTATGAGTGACACGTGGTATTGATTTATTAACCTTCTTTAATTCCTTACCAATAAAGGCCGACTTCTGAATGTTCTCCGGATTGTCTATATCGATTTCGTTAATTAATTTTCTGCAGTACGGTGCTGGTGATGCGGGCTCCACCAACGAGACGTGTAAACTGGTAGAATTACTCACTTGCACTTCTGTTGAACTGATCTCAGAAATTTGCCTTGGTTGTACTAACTGCACATATAGTAAGAAGATACTTAAGGGGTTGCATTTCCATCATTCATGTCACTATCGGACATTGGAAATGGAAAGTTACATGCGACAACCTTACATACCACCTCTAATTACGTAGAACCGGCCTGTCGAACTTCCTTGTAACTGCTTCCGTTTTTACCAAAGAAATTTCCAATTTTAATTGATGCGAAATGAAATTCCATACAACTCCAATCCTGGTAGAAAGTTATTCATTTGCATGGGCAATATTATTATTACAAGTTTCTGTGAAGTTGTGTAATTAAAACCATTAGTGACTCTCCAGAGAGATGTGAGCATGAAAGTAATCTAAACTTAGTATGTGCCGTCAATATGCTGTGGATTAGTCCTGTGCAATCTTGTCGCTCGGAATAAAATGTTTGAACAATTCAATCGAACTACTTTTCACTAATTGGATTGCAATACTATAGGTCAAATCATATGTTCGAATAATGGGCGTGTGCCTGTGGCGGCCATTTTGGCCGCCATCCTGTATCAGAAATGGTTAATTCGAATAGCCCGTAGTCGACTTAGTAGGAATCGACACTTTTGTGGCCGAAGTACACGTGTTTAAAGTCTTTCTACGGAAGGGGCGTGGCCTGTGCCGGCCATTTTGGCCGCCATCTTGTATCGGAAATGGTAAATTCGAATAGCTCGTTGTCCACTTAATAGGAATCTACACTTTTGTGAACGACGTCTTTCTATGGAAAGGGCGTGGCACATGGCGGCCATTTTGTTTTACGCAACAGGAGTTAATATTTTGTGTGACTATAACATAAAATCCGTTAAATTCAATTTTATTCTTGGGGGTTTCGGACGCTGAGGCCAAATGGGAAGCAACCCAAAAATGCGCGGTGATGTTTGATTCGGCCTCAGCGGCTATGTCAATTAATGTGTGTTTTTTAAATAAATGAATTAAAAGGAGAGTCGATTTAATGCACAAATTCTATAAGGTGTTAAGGTGTTTGAAATTTCACCTTCAAATAGCTTTAGTAGACATCAAAATGTAATAGTGATACATACATTAAATTAATACAAACATTTCTTTTTTATAAATGTTTTATCTTCAGACGATATGGCCAAAGCCCTTACGTCATCAATATGTCTTACAATTGACATTTACATATACCGTAGAATACCGAATACAAACCTGGCTTACTAATTAAACGTGTGTCCTTCGGAAGTTCGGACCGGGTTTGCATTCTAGATGAGTTTCTGCTAATTAAATTACGGAATTCAAACGTCGAAATTGAAAAAGCCGCACGGCTGAACCACAAAAAACAAGTTTAAGGTATAGAGAACCTTGTTGGTATCCGGGACCCGATTTGAATCCGATACCGATTCCTTAAATAGTCTCGATACCCGGTTTGTATTGTATTGGAGGCCGAGTCACTATTCAGCATCGGGTTTGTAATCGGCATTTTGCGATATGTTGAATGAGTCAAAATGAATTTGGGAAATAAAAATGCAAAATTTTCCTTTTTTTTATTAATTTAACTCCGCACGGGGGGTTTGGTTATGGTGGGAACAACACAGGGAAAAAAACAAATCGAAAAAAAATGCAAAACACATGAGAAATTATAGTTTTTTCAAAATAGAAAACTCATTTTGTTTGACACCACAACGTTATTCAGGATTACTACCATAATATTTTAAGCTTACAATTAAGCTGATAAATAATGGGTAATGTTAATTTCATTATTGGGACGCATACGTTAACGTTACGTTATTCATTCGTCGGTACGTAGAAAAACAAATAAGAACGTTAGTTAGAGTTTATATAATTAGCGACACCATCCACTGATAAATGTAACTTAACTTCTCTTGGCCAAATGGAAAGCAACTCTCCATCCGCGACAATGTTTAACCTGCCTTGACTTCGGCGATCGTCCATTAATGACTGCAGGTATTTATTTAAAATAATGAATGTACCTATTCAAAAATGTACAGTGTGTACCAGAATGATGTAGCCAAATAAATTTTGATATAACTTTTGGCCAACTATTTCGAATTAAATGAAGGTAGGCGCAAATTGAGGCTGAAAAACAAGCGGAATGAATAAAATTTACTAGGAATGCTATGATGGTTCTAGGAGTGCGCACCAGATACGCTTAAGCACTTTACTCACTTTTTCAACATGGGCTCCTATGGTATGGAGCCGAATTAGGTAGTTTCAGCTTCGGCATAACAACCCTTGTTGAATTCAACAAACTCTGACGTCATTCTGGGAAAAATTGGCTGACCAAGATATATTTCAGACAAAGATTTAGAACATTTTCCCAGAATGACGTCACAATTTGTTGAATTCAAGAAGGGTTATTATGCCGAAGCTAAAATTACCCGTAGTTCGGCTCCATAAGTGCACAAGTTTATAAAAAAGTGAGTAAAGTGATTAAGCGTATCTGGGGCACACTCTTAGCCATCATAGCATTCCTAGTAAATTCTATTAATTCTGTTTGTTCTTCAGCTTCAATTTGCGCCTACCCTCATTTAATTCAAAATAGTAGGTCAAAAGTTATATCAAAATTTAGTTGGCTACATCATTCTGGTACACCCTGTGTATCTCACTGACAC
>JAQGCA010004520.1:0-10237 GCA_034698945.1 Protaphorura quadriocellata
AACGCCCTGTTCTTGCCTCATACAAAGATTGAGCTGCGAGTTCAATATCCCAATCCCTGGCTGCAATAAAAAAAGTTCAAACAAATGTTATTGAGTATATTTTATTTCTTAGTAATAAAGTATATACAATATACTAATGAGTATATTTTATTTACCAGTTAACCACCTGATGAGGTACCCATCCTTCAGTTGATAGTCATGAAATTGTATTAGACTTTCCACAATTTTTCCACGAAACTGGATATGAAAGAATATGTTAAAAAATTTTTTACGAATACATGAGTTTGAATTATGCCTTTGTAAACCTGGTTCAATTTGTTTTTCTGTTCAGGGGAAATACCCGCCAAGAGTCCTCCTTGTCCTTCACTTTTTGCGAAAACAACGGAAACCAAGGCAAGTATCACAATGAAAAGATACGCCGTATTTTTAAACATTTTTTGTTAACTTCAGATTGATAATTAGCAAAGCTGATAATTTTGTTGGCGACAGAAAGAATTTAAAGACTCTCAAAGGAATTGTCGTCCAACGACTAAGCGTATAAATACGCGCTTAATAATTCAGAGTTGAATAAATTGAAGTTCATGGTTAAATAAACTGGTTGGGGTTTTATAAATTATACATACAAATAATACAGACAGATGCGAGACGCAGCAGATGGTTATGCTTTTTCCAACCATGAGAATCATAGTTGCCACATTCAAAACGGTAATATTGTATTGGCCATACAAACGAGAATTTTGCCTTCAAATACTAGTAATTATTTTTTCCCATGCCAGATATGTTGTTTTGCAAAGTTCCTGTTCTTGTGACACAGTCTGACCTCAACATAATACTCAAACACAGATATAAATCAAATTGTTGAATTGAGTGGAAATCACTTCCTGAAGGGGCCTAAATTCTGTCAACAAGAGATCAGTCCTATTCTGTCACAATTCTGAACAATCTAGAACACCTACCAGATGATCAGTTGTTCGCTAAAATTGTCGGTGTGTTGTGAATTATATAAAAGAAACTGACTGTGTGTTACTGATGAATGTGACTGAACAACAAATATGTACTCTCGGAGCCTGTAACTGTTCCTATGACACTACGCTTTCCTACTCAATAACTGTTGAGTCAACTCAGGAAAAAGTCAACATTTCAGACAATCAATACTCACAATTCTATAAATAATTCATTAATTTTTCGCAAGATTTAACACAAGGCGTGGACAAAATATAGCGCCTTATTGTCGCATGTTGGCTCGACTTTTCGTGTGAGAACGTGGAAGGAAGAGAGGGAAGAACTTCTAGTATCTTCTAGAACAATGTTACATACAGAATACGACCACGCGGGTCACGCTTCTGTTCTCTTTCCCTTCTAATGTTCCAATCAAAACAGAGCAGTACTTGAGGGAGTACTGAAGAACAAAGTGGGTAAACGAAGACTCCTGTTTTCCCGCTGACGCACTGTAGACAAATCAGAAATTGCCACAATTAGGTACGAATAGACACAACTAGTCATGCCGAACCACATGCCGCCACAAAGAGCCACATGTAATAGCTACCACCTAAACTACTAATTTAAAACTAGACCCTAAACTATATACCAAAATAAGTTACTTTGCCAATTCGCCTCTATATACATATGGCAACATCGCTCACACTGAAATAATGCATTGTCTTAACCTAACACGAAATTGCATGAACTAACCTAACTACGCTAATTTGAAATTAAATTATGCGACCAAGAAGTGCTAAATGCAAAACAAAACTTGGTTTGTTCATGCAATTTCTTGTTAGGTTAAGTGCGACAAATCTCTAGTAGGTTGATTTTGACCTAACCTAACCTAAAGGAAATGAAATTTGCAAAAAAACAGTTAAAAGAAATTGCAGACACTGGGAATCGAACCCGGGTCTCACTGTGTGACGTCCGCCACCTGGAGTCATCACATTAGCAAGCCATTTCATAGGAAATCATCTTCGTTCCTCACTCAAGGCTTTAGCCCAGAAGAGCCGTGGACCTCCGCTTGACAACCTCGCACTGAACGCCTTGTGGGCTGAAGGAATTTATTCTGGTATGGAGTTTTAGGGTTTACTCAATTTATACGCTTCTCCCGATATTCAACACGCATCGAAAATACTGGACAGGTATTAATTTATAATTATAATTCATGTTACAACCATTGCCATAGTTCAACACAGAGGTCAGCTTTCCTTGTCTAAACCTGAAATGTGGGTGGAGTGACCCCCTATTCGAGATTTCTCATCGCATCACCTACGATTGCTTTAATTTTTAATCTTTTTCTAAAAATAACCGCCCGACGTTCCCGTTTTGAGTTCATAGTTCCGGCAGTGGATTTGTCATTTTGTATTTAAATTTTGAACCTCTATTTTTCAAGATATCGTTTGACGTACTATTCCATATCTCGAAGGTAGCGAGATAAAATAATTAATCTCATGTGAAATCACTTGTAACGAACAATCAAAATGTAACTACTTGTTGTTCCATTATATTCAAGTGTGCATGAAATTCATTTGTCACTCGGCGCGGACGGAATAATCCAAAGATTTATTTCATTGACTGATTATCAGGTTCAGACACACAATACTTTCATATCTTTTTGTTTTCAACGGAATAAAATAATTTAATTTGTATTTGGTCTCGGACAAGTCATTCATCCACTTCTCACCAATTAAAAAGCAAGCTCGCCAACTTGTTTCAAATGTGATTTTCTGGTTAAAATATTCCTTAGAAATATTGCTGTACGGTCAAACGAGTTTGTAGTTTTGAGATTTTGTTCTTCAATTTTGCCAAGAATTCGAGTTTGATTGGTGCAGTGCAGTGTTCTCAGAATGGATACGATATGGCTCCTCATTGTATTGGCTTTGGTCGTGAGCACGGTATCCGTTTGCCTATGGTTCGTCCGCATCGGTTGCAGCGTTCCAGATAATGGAGCACGCCGAGATTCCTCCAGATATATCGGTTAGTCAGAAATCTGAAAACGAAGGAAATTCTCCCGTATTTTGTATTCTTCATTTAAAATTAGTGAAAAATTTTACCCCTTGAAGAATAATCTAAACCACTGATACATAAAAAAAAAATCTCACGAATGTTATCCGTATTCTCTAATAAATTTTAATAATTTTCAGGACCTGTAACCCCAAATTATCCAGTAATGGCTCAGATTCCACCTCAAGTCCGCTTTACAAATACAAATCCAACTGCTCCAGTCCATATTTTGATTGACTCGATGAATTTGGAACCCCCACCATCATATTTTGAAACAACTCGAGAAAAGTCTTCCGAAATTCCACCACCAGATTATAGTGCAAATTTCATTTGACTATCCGCAATATTCCACGAGGTCTTTGTCAGAATCTCTTGTTCTTTGTTATTATTGGAATTTTTTCAGTTGAATTCTAATAAAGCGATAATGCGACCTAATGGAGAGAAATTAGTTCTTTATTTCCGGTAGCATTTCTTGCAATTTGATTATTTACCTCGTCGTTTCTAATGCAAACCACCGATTCAGTATAAGTAGAATGATATTTCGGTTTAATTTAACCGAAATGGGTTGATAAGTATGTAATAATTTAAATAATTACTAAAAAGGAGTCATACTTGAAGTGTGTAAATTAGAATTGGCATTCAGAATGACATTGGCTGGATTCATGATTCATCCATTGAAATACACGGCGTCACAATGAATGATAAGATATGACAATCAGAAATTCCATATCTATAATAAACACCCACGTAATTTAATTCGAACGTTATTCATGCAAAATAAGTGGTTTTGGTGATAAAATCAGTTAAATTGAACTCCGGTGAATAAATTGGTGATCCAAAAATAAATATACCATTGGAATAAAGTCTACAGGTGGAAACACATGTTCAGCTTTTCTTGGAATTCTCTAAGCAGAACCACCGACAAGACCTCATTTAAAAACAAATCAAATTTGCTCTTTCTTTATATTTTGTACGATTTTTGATATATATTTATTGAACTTGTGCACGCTTAGGCTGCAATACCTGTTAAAAGTTAGAAATGTCTAAAGAAATGCAGCAACGTTCGGAAATAAATGTCAACAGGGAAGTCGTTGTGGTTTTCAGTACCAGGAAAGTGCACGTGAAGATTGCCTTTAGAGTTCCTTGGACCAGCACGTCTGTTGACCTGACACTACTGACTTAAGTATTAGAACTTATATGTATAGTTCTGGAAACGAATGTAGGACCGTAGTTTTGACTAGTTTGAGGAGTTGTGAGAGGGCGGGACTAAGTTTTGGGTGATATGTGTATCGTAGTAGTAGTAGTCGTAGTAATGGTGGATGAGGAGTCTGGAACGAGTTAGAAATTGGAAATGAGATGACTGAGTTGAAGTGATGTATGGTGGATTTGAGAGGATCCTAAGAGATGGAGTTTTCAGTATTGGTTCGTGGAAAAAATCTCTTGAAGGAAGAAAAAAAAATGAACATCGGGATTATATAAAGGAAAAAAGTATTTGAAATGCACAGACTTTTGGGTAGGCCTGAGGCATGCTTCTGAATGAAAAATCCTGCTTGATGGTCCCCCAAATGCCCATTCCCGCAGCTCCTTATTATTTAAGTCATTACGACTTCATTACAAGCAATTGCCTATCAAACTTATATATCCCTCGACTAACCGCAGACAAACTTTTCATTCCTCTCCGTTTGAACTATTTTCTTCTTACCCTAACTTGCATGATCATCTTCAAATCACTTCCTTACAATTGCCTCGTCCTTCTCATTTCAATTCTTCAACTTTCTCTCTCGCAAGGCAATTTTCAAACCCTTCCTACGCCACGTTTTAATTCAAGAACATGGCTCTCAGCCTTTTTTCTCATTCTCACCGGCCAAAATTAATCAATGTCAAACTACCGCTCCACTGCACTCCCGACACTCAATCCCTCCATTCATTCTTTCATTTAACTTGCTTAATTTTTTTTTAATTTCACGATAATTTACTGTTGTAGAAAGTGTAACTAAATTAAAATATTGTTTGTTTGTTTCTGTTTTATGATGATAAACCTGTAGCATTCAACATACAGAAGTACGAAATTAAAATAAAATAAGAAAATAATACAGGGTCTCGCATAACCTTTGCTCCCCCCCTGGCCAGCGCAATCCGTGAGTGCCGGACAAAAAGTGTGATATGCAAATCTAACTCCCGTAGCGGCGCTGACGAGCACTTAAGTAAGAATTGGCTTGAAGAAACAGAGTCTTCAACTGAATTTTGACAGAAACGCGCCCAAAATAAGTTTTTCGAAACAACTGTCGATGCTTCTTTGCATTTTTATGCAGTTTTTAAAATTTTGTTGGACCGGTTCGGAGAAAGTTGATTTTTCGGTCACCAAATAATGCCCTGGCAAGCGAAAAATCGACTTCCTCCAAACTGGTCCAACAAAAATTTTAAAATTGCATAAAATTATTACAAAAAGGTGACATCGACAGATTTTTCGAAAAAATTATTTTGGGCGCGTTCTTGTCAATATACCGTTGAAAAATTCATTATTTCATGCCGAATTTTACTTAAACGCTCGTCAGCACCGCTATGCGCGTCGAATTTTTAAGAGGAATAGCTCCATAGAGATTAGATTCATTCTCTACTAAATCCATATCTTAGTTTTTGTCCGACTCTTCCAGATTGCGCGGGCCAGGTGGTTGTCAAAGGTTACGCGTGACCCAGTACATTAAATGACAAGAACGTCGGATTCCTTACAGGTGATCGACTGTCAGAGAATCGACAATTTTCTACTACTAATATGAAAATTTGTAGAACATTTCAGATAATAATTGTCTAACTTCACCTTCCAATCTTTCAACATGTGTGAGGTGTTCTAGCATTAATATTTCAAGGTGAAATCCTGTATTATTATAAATTGTAAATTTCATACAAGCCGCATTTTAGTGTTCCTCGAGGCTTTTATATGTTATTTGAACTGACACCTTGAGCAAAGTAGTGCTTCGCGCGAATCCGGTATAATAATTGCATAAATGAAAATCCAAACAAAATTACTACCGTAATGGGTGTACAAAATACTCTTGGCTCTGTATTTTACAATGACAAGATTTCACTTTAATTTTTAGTTCAATTATTTATGTTCAAACATATTTACTATCTACCAAAATACGACAACGACCATTTTAAATTTTTGGACCATGTCAAATCTGGCAGGCTGGAATTGTAAAACCGGAACTCATTTTATAATAAGGTCTAATTGAGTAATTATTTGCAACTAATTTGATAATAGTGTCCGGTATTCTATTTTATAGGAACGTGAGAAGGATTTGAATCCAGCAAAAGTCGGATTCAGATTTGAGATTTGAATCCACCTTCAGATTCGGGCGGAGTACTAGAGCAACGCAGCCTCACATCGTTATTTGAAATATTGATTAGCAGCTGACCTTGTTCGTGATCAAATATGCTGGAAAGTTAAATTTTGGACTTCAGAATTAACGGCTCTGCCATCATCAAGCGATGTCAATTAATGACAGCTCGCAATAATCGTTAAAATGATAAGAACAATAGGAAGCAAATAATTGAGCAAATAATTTTTTTGAAATCCACATTTCGTAATTAAAATGTACTTTGACAGTCATTTTGTGACAAGAGAAGGATAATTTCATATTTTTGATTCGATTAATAGTTAACTGAAATGATGGCGTCCAAAGTTGTAAGCAAGAGTCAAGCGGATGATTCAAGTACGAAGAGTGGAGCTCCCTTTAGAAACCCGGCAGTATTGCAGAGATCTTTTTCATCGCAAACTCATACTTCTCCAAACACTTAAGTCTTACACGCACGTGAGCGAATATCTTTAGCAGGACGACACGCTCTTTGAACACCACCACCTAATAAATTATTTTTATTGCCTGCAATACTGTGAATGATCGTACTATACAGGGTGACGCATAACCTTTGCCCCCTCGGCAGCCCAATGTGGGGGAGCCTGGAAAATTGTGGGATATGCATTATGTAAAGTATCTAGCGCGGGTTTAGGGAGCCATTCCGATTAAAAATCCGTCGCTCGTAGCGACGCTGATGAGCGTTCAAGTATAAAAACGTCATGAAAAGACCGCGAAAAATAGGTTTTCTGCTAAAAAACATTCCCCAAAATTATTTTTTTCGAAAAATCAGTCGATGTCACTTTCTATACTTCTATGTCACTATCTATACTTTCTTGCAATTTTTAAAATTTTGTTGGACCTGTCTGGAGAAAGTCGATTTTACGCTGCCAGGGCATTTGGAAGAAAAATTCTGATTTTTTTCACCAACATGTCCTGGGAACGTACAATCGACTTTCTCCAAACCTGTCCAACAAAATTTTAAAAATTGTAAAATATTGTTGTAAAAAAGGTGGCATCGACAGATTTTTTGAAAAAATTATTTTGGGCATGTTTGTGTAGCCCAGGCCAGAGATGAGGGAATAAGGAGATATTTCATCATAGTAAAACCCAAGTAACCAAGTCCGCACATACAGTTCGTTGCTTCTAACTGTTCTTGCATGCATCCAACACGACAAGGTCATATCACTTTACGTGGATGGCCCGCTAAGTGCATGACGCAATCACAACGGCGTGGCGCGCTTTGATTTTCGAGTTCAAAACCTTTAGTACATCGGGGTATACAATATGGAATATCTCCTTATTCTCTCATCTCTGCCCAGGCCCGAAAGCCTATTTTGGGGGTCTTTTCATGCCGTTTCTTACTTAAACGGTAGTCAGCGCCGCTACGGCCAACGGATATTCAATCGGAATAGCTCCCTAGATCAGCAATGAGATTCTCTACAAGATGCATATCTTAGTTTTTGTCAGGCGCCCTCAGATCGGGCTGCCGAGGGGGGGGGGCAAAGGTTATGCGTGACCCTGTAATAAGATGTATACCAATTCCGTTCGTCCTCGCAAATCATTTTCCTTGTATTCAAATTTAGTTTAAAGCAGTTTGAAATATCTTTACTGGGGCAACCTGCGCCGTCAAATTTCAACCGAACAATAAAATATATCGTAAACTGGAAGCTTCGTCATTTTCCCGGTTCAGGTCCTTAGCAGTTACCCGTGGCGTCCTCATCGAAGAAGGGATCCATTCAGCTGTTAAGCTTTCACCCAAGTAGCAGTGGCTTCCATTAATACTAGGTTTCTGATTATTCATTTTTTTGTGTTCGCCATTACACTTTACCTGATTTTGATTAAATTTATCTGAATTTCTCATCCGGGTTCTCATTTTTGAATACTGGTCTGATTCCTATTTCTGTTGGAAGATTTTTATGACAGGATTAAATTTACTTTAAAGTGACCTTACCACTGTAGCGGAATTCCGTGGCGCCATGGAATGCTTTAGACCACGAATGAACTCAATAACTTTACTTACACGAAATTATTAGTATTAGTTATTTGTCTGTTATATCTGTAAAATACATAACTAAATAATCTTAATCCATTTGCAGATATATTTGTAAAACCGATTTTTAATTTGCAAACTTTAACATACGCACTACATTGTTAAAATTACAGCACTAGTACAACAGTTGGTCATAGAATACCAGATAGGAGAATTGATTTTCTTTTAAATATCGGCAATACATAATTAGTTAACTCAATCTGTTGAAATTAATATTGCTCCAATATTACTCATACATGCAGAAAAGAATGACAACTCAGTTGAGCCTTTGACTGGGTACATGGATCCAATGGTCGGTTTAATTGGGTTCAGCGCCAGCAACGCTCTTCTATTTATCCTTCTTACTGGCCTACTTTGCTTGTAAATGCAATTTCTCCAACTTTCTAAAACATGCTCACATTTCCGATTAATGTCGGACATGTTGGATAGAAATTGCTTCATGCGGAACACCAGGGGATGTACGAAAATAATTCCAATAAGGACATTCCAAAATTCTGAATTGACTAAAGCTTGGATAAGAACCACACAACTGTAGATGATTTGACCATATGCGAGCATTTTGATTTTTGCCAAAAGCGCTCCCATTCCATCGAATATCATTCGATTGTAAATCGTCAGAATCTGCATAACATTTAGTTGGTCAGGCCCAAAAGATTGGTTTTCTGTTTCCAACTCCTGACCAAGGCGCATGGATATAGCTGCATACATACCAGCCAACAGTGAGTCGCTAAGTATGTGAATTCCAAGAAGAAGGTAGAGCCGAAGGACTTCTAATATTAGGAAAATCAGCATTACTGCAGTTGGGGTATTTTTTGGGTCCAGCCCTGAAGAACTGAAAAGAAAAACTGGGAGACTTGGAGTATACAGAAATAATATTCCCACTGAGATGGTGACTGCGGGTCCCACTGGCAGGAGAGATCGAAGAGCAAAAGAAAATGGCGTCAAATCATCTACGAAATTAAAAGGAAAGCTTTTTTATGAGAATTTGTTACAATTGTATTTTTATTTCTAATTTTACCATTTTTTAGAGAGTACCAATAGTTGTAAGCCGTTATGAGTGCATCCGAGTTGAATATTGCGTTCCACAAATGAAACGATGTGGACAAGCCGAGCGCAAGTATGCAGAAAATGATACCGAGAAACTGCAAGTATTCCTGGTGACTGTGATCATGAATGAGTTGATACGTTCCATAAGTGATTCGAACTGACTCCAATATGCAGAGGAATGCCAAGAAATGCAGAACATATTTCTTCCATTTTGGAATGGTCTCAAACTTTTTTAACCCAATTGCATCTGATTGGAATTTGAATGGGAGAACTGGAGCACACACTTGAAAGTAAGACACCAAAAGTTGTTCATCGCCACCGGATTTTAGAAAAAATGTGGATAAGATCTTAGACAGACTTGCAGATTCGGGCATGTCGAAGCTGCCGAAAGGAATGTCGTTCCAGATCCAGATCCAAGTCCGGATAAATAGGAGAAATTCTAGGCATTTTCTTATTTACCATTCTTCTTAGAAACAGATTGAACTGATAGAAGGGGAATTCCGTATTCATCCAGACCCGAGTTTAAGGACCGTCGCTTTATAATTTTGTAATTTAAACATCACGTTTCGTTGAAACCCATTCATCGTTCGCGTGCGACTAGACAAAATTATATGGGGGGAGTTGGGGCGGATACGATTATCTCCGCCATCTTAATAGATAATCTACACAGATTAAATTCCTTCAGGCCTGCTTTGTTTCGATGTTGTTCCGATTCCACGTGCAAACTTGTGTGACTTTACTTATTTGGCACTTTTCTCAGAAGCAGATTAAAAAGTTAAAAGATCAATTGCTA
>JAQGCA010004521.1:0-10236 GCA_034698945.1 Protaphorura quadriocellata
TACTAATCTAATCTCAAATTAGTAACAGTGCGAGGTATTTTCTTATAGTGGTAGAGAGAAGATGACATAAAGTCCATGTCATATTTACATGATTATAAGTACTTTACAAGGGAACCAATCTTCATGTAAAACCGGATCTGCTGACAAACCCAAAGAAGTCAGAAGAGGTGTCCGGAATACTAGAAAGTTGGGTTTGTCGACGACTGTGAGCTACGAAACTAGAGCTTATAATCAGAAATCTGATAAGTAATAATTCTATCTCTGAACGAAATATTAATATTGGTTAAACTCAAAATAAACAATCCTAAAAGTTTTTAAGTGATCCAGCTTTACACTTGAAAAAGGTTCCTTGATAACCAGCAGGTCTTTCTGTTTGTGGATGAGAGTAGATATTTAATTTGACAGCTCATCATTCCATCCAATAATAATAACTTGACGATGCGAGCCAACATGGTCGGTGCATTCTCCCAAGTTTTAATATTACTAATATTAGGATTGTTCCATGGAATTCCAACTCCAATTTGTGGAACATTTTTCACGGCAGTTGCCCCAAAAGAAATATTTCCAAACTCCTTGTACAATGTGAGTATCGCCGTTGAGGAAGATCCAACCACGTTAACACCCACTAATTTCTACGCCGTGATCAGGTCAGGTGAAAATATTGTAAGTTTTAAAAGAGCTGAAATCAACTCAGGGTCATCGGGTGTACTAAGCCTGGGTGTGACAGAATTACCTGAAGGAAGCTACTACAATTTAACTATCAAGAGTGAAGCTGGAGACAAGAAATTTGAAGACGACACCCGAATTTATCCAGACCGTACAGAAAAATCTATCTTCATTCAAACAGACAAACAAATTTACAAACCTGGAGAAACTGTCAATTTTAGAGTCATTGTCCTAAACCGATACTTCAAACCATTCCTTGCTGACCAACCCGTCCAAGTCAAACTTTTTGATCCTGAGAAAAATGTAATTAAAATATGGAAAGATGGATTCAAGGCTGTCAAAGGACTCATGAGCAGTGAGTTAGAATTATCAGCAGAACCAAATTTGGGTGAATGGAAAATTGAAGCGAATTCTGGAAGTTATACGGAGAGCCTCCAATTTCAAGTGGCGCAATATATCCTTCCCAAATTTAAGGTCGAGGTCAATCTTCCACCATATCTGATAACAGATTCTTCAAATTTGACAGCAGTGGTCCTAGCAAAGTATACGTACGGTCAAGGACTCAAGGGAGTGTGCACAATGAAGCTTACCCGTGAGGGCTACTACTATGTTCCATATGGTCAAGCAAAGAAGGTCATCACGAAGACCCTACCGATAGATGGCACGGCATCTGTCGAATTTTTAGATCTGAAAACGGAATATGGATTAGAAAGCTCAACCGAAGCCGAATTCAAGATTGAAGCTACGGTTAAGGACGACAATACTGGACAAGAGCAAACGGCCTCCAGCAATGTCAAACTTTACCAATATACTTACAAAATCGAATATGTCAATAAACCTGATTCATTTCAACCGGGACTTCCCTTAAAAATTACGTTTAAAATCACAACTCAAGATAATATTCCGATAGAGGACGCTGAACCTGACGCCTTTAAAATCAAGCATGGGTTCGCCTACGATGATCACGAGGCCATATTGAATTCTTCGATCCCCGCAACTGGTCTTGTGTCTTTTACATTTAAAACACCATCCAATGAACTTCTTTTCATTTCATATGTTGAAGTCACTTATAAATCCTTAAAAACACAGTTCGATCTCCCTGGTAGGATGAAGTCGACTTCAAAAATATACGTTCAATTAAATCTAATCACTGAGCGACCACAGATCAATGACAATGTCAACCTTTTGCTGAGAGCCACGAAGAAATTTAATTCTTTCAATTACATCATTTACGGCCGAGGGATCATTCTAGAAAGTGGAAAAATAAAACCTACAGCGGCCACTAAGGAACATGAATTTAGTTTGAGCTTACCACAAGGGGCCGCCCCTGAAGGAAAAATAATTGTTTACGCCCTCTTCCAACCGACGAATGAAATTGTAGCGGATTCGGTCAAATTCTCAGTCGACACCGTCCTTCAAAATAAACTGGAGATTACTTTGTCAAATAAAACGCTACAACCTGGAGAAGAACTCATAATATCACTGAAATCCGCTGAGAATTCCACAATAGCTCTCCGAGGTGTGGATCAGTCCGTTCTTCTGCTCAGAGCGGACAAAGACATTAACATGGCGGCGATAGATGCCAAATTGAAGGGCTTCGAGAGTAGTCGAAATTCTAGGAACAAGTTAGATCAAGGGTCAACAGCATTCAAGGTTTTTGACCAAGCAGGACTTATCATTATAACCAGTGGTGAACTTTCTCGTCATCGCTGGGAAGTGTCTCGTAGGAAGTATAGGAATGCTGTTGATTATTCAGAATACGAAGAAGAGGGCTACAGGCAAGAGGACGTCTTGACTACAACGACGATGAGACGTGAATCACATTCAAGAGGCATGAAGAATCGAAAGGAAGAACCACGTGTACAAAAAAATTTCCCGCAAACTTGGCTATGGGAGGAATTTACATTGGCAGAAAATAATAAAACCATCTCATTGACGAAAGTCGTCCCAGATACTTTGACCTCTTGGATGATAACAGGTTATTCCCTTCATTCAGACCTTGGAATCGGTGTCAGCTTAGAACCTCAAATCATGACTACATTCCGGCCATTCTTCATTAGCCTGAATTTGCCATCAGTGTCGTCGTAGGCGAAACCCTATCGCTTCAAGTACTCGTTCACAATTATTTGGCCGAAAACGTTACCGCTGGAATCACTCTGATGAACGAAAACGCTGAGTTTGAATTTGTGTATGGAAAGACAACGATTGACCTATTCAAAACTCAAGAAGTAGATATAGCTCCTTCATCAGTCACTTCAGTGACCTTTGAAATAACCCCGGTGAAATTTGGGACTATCATGCTTAATGTCAAAGGTATCACCGGGTCAGCAGGTGATGCCTTATCACGACCTCTTATGGTCCGACCACCTGGTCAACAAAAGTTTCAAACTCGAGCTGTTTTCATCGACCTTCGCGGTGGCACCGGAATCCAGCGTTACAATTTGACCACCGGTTTCCCGGAAAAACGCGTGACTGGAGCGGATGAAGTTAAAATCACAGTGATAGCAGATTTACTCGGGACAACCGTGACACACCTTGACAAACTCTTAAAAATGCCTTGTGGGTGCGGAGAACTAAATATGGTAAAATTTGTCCCAAACATTGTGATTTTGGATTATTTGACCTCCACTGGAATGTTGAGTCCAGAGCTTGCGAAAAAAGCCATCAAGTTTTTGGAGTCCGGGTATCAAAGGGAACTGACTTATCGTCGCCCGGATGGATCCTTTTCCGCATTCGGAGGTAGTGACCCATATGGGTCAACATGGTTGACAGCTTTCGTTGTTCGCTCATTCGTAGCTGCAAGACCGTACATTACCATCGACAAAGCAATTATTTCAAAAGCCTTAAAGTTTCTTGCCGAACGTCAACAATTTAAAAAACAGAAGCCAAAAGGGATCGATTACGAAGAAGAGCAGGCAGATGAAGCCATATACGGAAATTTCCAGGAATTGGGGCGTGTTCTCCACTCAGACATGCAAGGTGGCGCTTCATCGGGTGGGCTAGCACTTACAGCTTACACTTTGCTAGCATTTATTGAAGCACAAAATGCAAGTGATTCAAACCCTCAATTCTCATCAGTGATTGAAAATGGCCTGAATTATATTTCAAATGAACTCACAAATTCCAGTGACGTTTACGCAGTCACTTTAACGGCCTACACTCTGAAACTAGCGAATCATTCCAAGAAAGAAGAAGCATTTAATATAATGAACGAATTGGCCACACGGAGTTCAAGCTCAGATTTCGTATTTTGGGAACCGAAACCTTTGGACGAACCAAAAGCGAAAACAACAAAAGGAGGTACCAAACCGATTTCGATCGAAATGACGTCATATGCGCTTTTGAACTTTGCCCTGAGAGATAAATTGGAAGGTATTCTTCCGATTGGGTTATGGTTGTTGAGACAAAGGAATGCAGAGGGTGGATTCTTGTCCACTCAAGACACAGTTGTTGGACTCACAGCTTTGGCCAAATTTGCCAAACTGACCAAAGGAAAAACTCCGACGGAGATTCAAGTCAAGGCTGGATTTAATGGAGGGTCCCATGACATCTGCGTCGATGACTCAAATGCAATTGTTCTCCAGGAGTTTTATTTGCCGAGAAGTACGGAGTGGGTTAATTTTGCAGCCACCGGAAAGGGAATCGCTTTGGTAGACCTACGTTGGAGTTATTACGTGGAAGAGGAGAATGTCTTACCGGCAGTTACAATTAGTGCTGAGGTAAGTCTTTTCAAAAATTATATCTAACATTTCAAAGAAGATATTAAAGGAGGTTGAAAGGCGGGTAAAAGTTTTCAGGATGACACCGCCGGCAACATATAAAGAATGGAGCGATTCCGACGGCGTACATTTTCCCATATTATGGTTTGTGCCCCCTCCTTTAACAAAAACAATAATAATTTGACATTATTTTTCAGGCAAAACGTGCGGATTCATCTCTGAAGAGAAGCTATCACATTGCCGACTTTCGCTGCTGAAGGAATTTCAAACATAGCCGTGATTGAAGCAAATCTGCCATCAGCTTTTATTTTTGAGGCTGACGATTCGGCTCATCTTAGAGACGTCTCGAAATTAAAGAGACATGACTTGCATAGTGGGTATAAAAAGTTGATTGTTTATTTCGATGAGATTGACAAGGATGGAAGTTGTTTGAAGTTAACACTAACAACTGCAAAAGTTTTCCAAAATGACAAACAAGCACCTGCCCTGGTCACTGTGTAAAATTATTATCATACGACAAAAAGAGCAGATGAATCGTTTAACGAAATTTCGGAGGCGAAAGTGGAAGTGGCGGTGGATCAATCATGTTTGGCCGAACCGTGTCTAACCAGGTTGAATGCGATGGCGAATTCGCTGAGATAAGCTAAAAATTACCGCAATTGATCGATTAAGTGCCGGGTCTTCAATAATCGCCGGTTGCAAATAAAAGTTAAAATTTGAATTAACTGCCCGGGCGTTTAATCGGTCATTTACGGTAGTTTGTATAGTATATAAACCGAATACATATCATACAATTGTAACATATTTTTTAAGTATACAGGGTTGTCCATAACCTGCTGCACTACCGCATACTGGCAAACCTGGGGTTTCCAGGAAACATTTGATAAAGTACTTTCTATAATGGTCTACTTTGGTAATTACTATAAAGGAATGAGTGACACGACACAACTATGAAATGAAAGGGTTGTAATATTTTTCCTACTTCTCATAAATCAATGTCTTTTACCTGCGAAAAATTTAGTGATAATTATAATAATATTCCATTCCACAATAAAGTGCATTAAAAAAATACGTAGAAAAGGCAAGGCAGAAAATATTACATTTGTACACATGTAATATCGGAAAATAAAATTAGTACATACTAATTTTATTTTCCGATATTAGTAATGGGAACTTGTACAAAATGTTTACAACACAATTTCGTCGTTTGGTCTACGCCATTCGAGATTTCAGTAAAGAATATCATAGAGATACGAGGGCAGTTCAATGAGTAAGGCGAATGTGTCTTTTAGACATCTTACCAGCACAATTTCATCCAGTTGGATTTATTGCTTCTCAATATGGTCTCCCTGGAGGTCACTACACTTTTTGAATTAAGTTTTCAAGCTGTCCATACTGGTGTTAAAAAAAGATATGGGCCGAGCCCGAAAAAAGTTGTGCACCGTTCATTCATGTCATCATAATCTGAATACCACTTTTTCCTGAAGTATTTTCCTACCGGTAAAATAGCCTGAAGTATGGTCCTGAATATAGAGTAAGTCCGATAGTTGGGAAAATGTTATTTTCTTTAGTGCAAATTTTGCAACTTAGGCTTCATGAGCTGGATTGTCGGAATTTTGAGGAGAAAGTCCGCAAATCAGCTTCCACATTTCTTTATTTCGGAGTGCGTGGATGAAGTTAGCCACAAATTTGCAACAATGTGCATCATGCATTGTATTTTCATGTGGAAACAAAGTCGATAAGGTGAGTAGCGTCAAAGTATGTGAAAAAATGGAACGCACAACATGCGAAAATGGGTGTGGAGAAAATTTCTTCCTTCGGTAAGGAAAAGGACTGCTGTTTCCAAATTAGACTCATGTTTCGTCTCAGGGGATCATACTGCTGAACCCATTTTGCATGAGTTTTCATATTCCGGAATCAAAATATTTGTTTGTTTTGGTTGTATAACTTTATTATCATAGATCGAGGACTTGCATTTTTTTTTTGCCTTTTGCACACCCGGAGCAGTCATGACACCCATGTGGTACATATTTTCCTTAGTCCAAATTCGTCAGTGAAATTTTTTTTGACACGACTTTTTGATAAACCCAACCGAATTGCTAAATTTCGAACCGTAAACCATTCGTTAGTGTAAAAAAAGAAAAAACAGCTTCAACCAAAGTCACCGTTGGAGCTTCGGAGGTGTCATCGGTCTTTGTAGTCGTCCCTACCAAGTTCGGTATTCTGAAATTCTGATGTTGACTGCCAAAGGAAAAACATATGTCGCCGGAGATGCACTTTCGCAACGACAGTGAAACTTCCTGGACATAAACAAACGAAAAATCGAGCCGTACGGATTGACCTTCGATCAAAGAAATCAGCCAAGTACAACTTGGCAGCCGAATTTCCATAGCCAAGAGAGTTGAGTGTGCGGATAATGTAAAAATAATGTAAAAAAAAAAGGTAGTGTGGTGATAATCCAGTAATACATTCGCAAAATGAGTAGAATTCTGAAACTGCATAGCGGGGTTGGGACTTCCACCGTGGTAGAAATAGAGGATAAGCCATTTATTGACCAAGAAGATGCGGTTCTAAAACTATGGGATACAAAATAAATATTTCCAACTTCTTTGTACAATACGTGATATCGTCATGGAGGTAA
This sequence comes from Protaphorura quadriocellata, assembly GCA_034698945.1. NCBI lineage: Eukaryota > Metazoa > Arthropoda > Collembola > Poduromorpha > Onychiuridae > Protaphorura > Protaphorura quadriocellata. The sequence continues at coordinate 7,027 of JAQGCA010004521.1, forward strand.
ATCCGACCACAATTGACACAACGCCGAAGAAATGTCCTGAAGTTCATTTCTTCTTGAATTAATTTACCCGTGTACAAATACGTTTCTGCTTTAAAATTTTAACGATAATTCGTGAGTAACCCGACCTGATAGTTATAGGTGACGTCTTGGCCTGTCTGGTATCACCGCATTTAATTTTTGATCGTTTTGACAACATTCAGTCATAATAAACGAATTCAATTATTGACAACCCTTTAAATTAGTTCATGACACACCAACCTTGAACACTACTGGAACTGGAGTTAAAACATCAGATTCATGAGTGCAGTCAAGATTAAATCCAACAGCAAAGCTGAAAACGAATGCGTATTCCAGAAGAGAAAATAAATGTAACATAGCGGGAGGGTTCTTTCCTGTGTGAGATAAAATATAAAATGGGTATTAATATTCATTCATTTGCTACTAATCTGAAATTAGTAACACTGCGGGTGTGGTATCTTATTAGTAAATAGTAGAGAGAAGTCTGGAAGTCCAAAAGTCATTTAAATAATTAAGTGCTTTTCTAGGGAACCAACCTTCACGTTAAACCAGATCGACTAAAATACCAAAGTGTCCGGAGTACTAGGAAGATGGGTTTGTCCAAGATTCCTTGACAACCGCTTTCCCTTATGAGGAGAGTTTGTTTTCGAATCTTGGGTTTGTCGACAACTGCATGTGAGCTGCGAACAGATAATAATTCTATCTCTGAACGAAATTATTAATATTGGTTAAACTCAAAATAATCAATCCTAAACGCTTTTAACTGATACCAGCTTTACAGTCGAAAAAGGATGTTTGCAAGAGTGCAGTCCAGATTAAATCCCAAAGCATAGCCGAAAACGAATGCATATCCCAGAACGGAAAATAATGTAACATAACGGGAGGGTTCTTTCTTTCCTGTCAGATAAAATATAAAATGTGTATTTCTATATGCATTTGCTACTAATCTAAAATTAGAAACATTGCGGGGTTGCATCTTATAGTAGTAGAGAAAAGAGCGAAAGTGTAAAAGTTATTTATATAATTAAGTACTTTACAAGGGAACCAACCTCCTTGTAAAACCAGATCCACTAAAAAATGAAAAGTCGGAAGTGCTGTCTGGAGCACTAGAAAGATGGGTTTGTCGACAACGTGAGCTGCGAAACTAGAACTTATAATGAGAAATCAGATAATAATTCTATCTCTGAACAAAATATTAATATTGGTTTAACTCAAAATAATCAATTGTAAAAGCTTTTAACTGATACCAGCTTTACAGTCAAAGAAGGTTCCATTGTTAACCAGAAGGCCATTCTCAGAGGGCATCTATTCAATATAACTACTCATCATTCCATCAATTAATTGACTTCAAGATGCAAGTCAACATGGTTGGTGCATTATTCCAAATTTTAATATTACTAATATTAGGATTGTTCCATGGAATTCCAACTCCAATTTCTGGTACATTTTTCACGGCAGTTGCCCCAAAAGAAATATTTCCAAACTCCTTGTACAATGTGAGTATCGCCGTTGAGGAAGATCCAACCACGTTAACACCCACTAATTTCTACGCTGTGATCAGTTCCGGTGAAAATGTTGTAAGTTTTAAAAGAGCTGAAATCAACTCAGGGTCATCGGGTGTACTGAGCCTGGAAGTGACAGAATTGCCTGAAGGAAGTCACTACAATTTAACTATCAAGAGTGAAGCTGGAGACAAGAAATTTGAAGACGACACCCGAATTTATCCAGATCGTACAGAAAAATCTATCTTCATTCAAACAGACAAACAAATCTACAAACCTGGAGAAACTGTGAATTTTAGAGTCCTTGTCCTAAACCGATTCTTCAAACCGTTCCTTGCTGACCAACCCATCCAAGTCAAATTTTTTGATCCTGAGAAAAATGTGATCAAAATTTGAAAAAATGGATTCAAGTCAATCAAGGGACTCATGAGCAGTAAATTAGAATTGTCCGCAGAACCGAATTTGGGTGAATGGAAAATTGAAGCAAATTCTGGGAGTTATTCAGAAAGCCTTCAATTTCAAGTGGCGCAATACGTCCTTCCAAAATTTAAGGTCGAGGTCAATCTTCCACCCTATCTGATAACAGATTCATCAAATTTAACGGCGGTGGTCCTCGCAAAGTATACGTATGGCCAAGGACTCAAGGGTGAGTGCACGATTAAGCTGACCCGTGAGGGCTACTACGCTGTTCCATGGGGACCCGTAAAGACCCTGCCGATAGATGGCACGGTATCTGTCGAATTTTTGGATTTGAAGACCGAATATGGATTAAAAAGCTCAACCGAAGCCGAATTCAAGATTGAGGCTACTGTCAAAGACGACAATACTGGGCAAGAGCAAACGGCCTCCGGCAAGGTTAAACTTTACCAATACCCTTATAAAATCGAATATGTCGATAAACCTGACACATTCCAACCGGGACTCCCACTCAAAATGACGTTTAAAATTACAACTCAAGATAATATTCCAATAGAAGACGCTACACCTGACGCCTTCAAAATCAAACATGGGTTCACGTACGATGACCACGAGGCCATTTTGAATTCTTCAATCCCCGCAAACGGACTCGTGTCTTTTACGTTCAAAACACCATCCAATGAACTTCTTTCAGTTTCTTATGTTGAAGTCGCTTATAAGTCCTTAGAAAGAAGATTTGATCTCCCTGATAGGATGAAGTCAACTTCAAAAATATATGTTCAATTAAATCTAATCACTGAGCGTCCACGAATCAATGAAAATGTCAATCTTTTGCTGAGAGCCACGAAGGAATTCCGTTCTTTCAATTATGTCATTTATGGTCGAGGGATAATTCTAGAAAGTGGAAAAATAAAACCTCCAGCGGCCACTAAGGAACATGAATTTAGTTTGCGCTACCGCAAGGAGCCGCTCCTGAAGGAAAAATCGTTGTTTACGCCCTCTTCCAACCGACGAATGAAATTGTAGCAGACTCGGTCAAATTCAAAGCCGGCTCTGTCCTTCAAAATAGACTGGAGATTAGTTTGTCAAATAAAACACTGGAACCTGGAGAAGAACTCATAATATCACTGAAATCCACTGAGAATTCCACAATAGCTCTCCGAGGTGTGGATCAGTCCGTTCTTCTGCTCAGATTTTTTTTTTTTCAAAATTCTTAACCAATCTGGCTAACCACCAGGGTCAAACTTGTTTATTTAACTAATATTTTTCGAAA
>JAQGCA010004522.1:0-10235 GCA_034698945.1 Protaphorura quadriocellata
CGATAGTAACTCAACAACGAAAGAAAAATACAAAGTACGTCTGTAAAGCCTACGGGTAAAGCGGACGTTAAATGTGTGTATTTTTTACTCTTAGGGTTTGAATGTCAAAAACAAACAATTAATACCTGCCTTGTCTTGGTTTCTCCTACCTAGTATCTCCTAGTGGTACCATCCCCAGGCCAAATGCGTTTAAATCCAATCTCCACCTAAAAAGAACATGGAGATACAGTGAATATTAGTTAGGGTGTGTTCTTAAGTATAATACATATCTAAGTCATATGTAGTCACCTACGTAATACACGTTACATAATATATTTTTTAAGAAATCAGGAGATTTAGCAATTGTAGTATTTTAATGTTATTGGTGGTATTGTGGCATCTTTAGAATTCATACCGGATACTTGAAATTACCGACATTGAACGCTTTTGCCATTTCCGAAATTTACGTGAAGAGTCGATTCCTTGCAATAAGATTGTGTGAACGCGTGCCGGTTATATTTTACGACGCCCTTCCCGCTGAATCTGATATTCGGTATTCCTCCCAACTAGTAGTAGTACGAATAACAAAAATAGTGGAAGAAATAAAGTATGTAAAGTTTGTAATAAAAAATTATGCTCATAGCCAGCGCCAAATAAACTGAATAAACGATAACATTTTCCTTCCATAACGCATACCCAAGCCAATGGAAAGCGCAAATGCAAAATGGTGAAATGCAACATAATAAAATGAATTGTCTGTAATGTTGTGCTAGTTTGAGATATGAGACGCCTCGGGAAAACATCTCATGTGGTCTAACGGAATTCGGTAAAAAGAAATAGTAAAATAGAAAGTAGCATTCATTCATTAACAAAGTAACCTTTTCAATACACACTTTCTTCAGATTGTGATTAGAGCAATTAAACTGACGTTTTTAGTCCTTGACTGTGGTACAGAATCAATCAATTATGCAATACTGCCACCGCCCAACTTGGAGGTTTCAAAATAAATTTCTCAAATGTATCACTCGTGAACTTACCTTGAAGAGTATCCTGGGTTTTCTATTATTATCGAAGCAGAAAAAGGAAGTAGTGTAGCTCATAAAATGTTGGAAAAGACTCAAGTCCAGGATCTAATCACCATTTCTCAATACGACCTGGAGTCCTCACTCACAAGTCTCCACTTTCACTTTAGTACGAATCGGCAGGATTTACCAAGGAAGGAAAGTACTCAAGTTCCTTAGGAGGCAACCAAGTTTCAATCTTCTCAAGAAATTAGAAATCCAAAGATGAGAAATGGTGGAAAGTCAGAGGACATCCATCTCCGTTCATTTCTTCCATTAGGTTTCAATTTTTTTACGGCCACACCTATTACGTACGATTCTTTAAGTTGCCAGCGTTCAAAGGATTTTATTTTAAGAGTAGAGAAGATGAGATATGAAGGAATTTGATTAAAATTGTGACTTTTCCAGAAGAAAGGAGATTATAGAAGAAGAGTCGGTGTTCTACTTTTTTCCGGATCAGAGAAGAATCGCTCAATTAAATTGAAAAGATGAAATCATAACTTTTCTAACTGTACCTTAAATTACTTACCATACCACATGAGCCTTCCAGAGACCAGCCTATTTCTTGAAAGATTTTCTTTCGAAGCAACATCATTGCTGGTCCAATTTTTTCAAGTTTTGCAACAATTTGTCTCCCTACGGATTCTGACACTTTTCGCACTATTGGCGGTTTTTTGTGCACTTAAATATTTTTTTCAACCATAATCAGCCGTTCAAAACACCCAATAAAAATCAACTTAGTTTATGTACTCAACCGTTTGGAAAATGGAATTTTAATGACTATAGAATATCTGACCCCAACAAAGAAACCAGTCCGATTAAAGATCTGACCCTGACCTACACCCGCCGCACAATTCTTCGCACCAGGATTCACTGACATTAGGAAAGTTAAAAGTCGTCTGTCCAAATGTGGTACTCTCTTCGGGAAATCTCCGAGAATTTGGTCAAGAAGTTTCTGCGAGGTCCTCTCCCCGGTTCTAGTGAATGCATTTTAACCATAATTTTTCAACTTTCACCGGTGGACCCCAGGAACTTTTTTGACTAAATATTCGGAGACAGGCGAAACTAAGTACGAAAGAACAGACGAGTTTAAAATTTTTCATGTCAGGGGATCCCAACTGATGTGAAAAATTTTACAGGTGTGGGTGTAGGACCTTCAATTGGAGTTGTGCCTGAGGCTGACTCCACGGAAGAGAGTTATGAAAAAATCACGAAATTACGCGAATTATTCCCCAGCACATTGTTTAAAATTGAACTCCTAGACTTTGAGCACAGCTGAGAATTTTTTGTATGAACTGTTGCTAGCCCGGCTCAAATAAGATTAAATAATGACACCTGTTGCAGAGGCCATGAGAGTTAGCAATACTCCTCTGGAACGGCCGGGTCATGTGCGACCAGTTCCGACACTACTCCAAGTTATACCTTTTGTAAATGGTGATATCTACCGATATATTTGCGTCCGAAATCGATCGTCTGGGACAGGTTTCAATGTACAACCCCTAATTGCTCCTAACTTTTTCTCATCCCGAGACACTGAGAATACTTACGTGAGTGGGCTCGCCGAATTGAATTTTTGATCATTAATTTCACGGGACATCATTTCCAGTCAGTCACCGATCTGCAATCTCCTTGGTTCTCTTTTCATCCCCAGAAAAAAAACTTGACGATGACGAATCTCCAAGTACATTGCATCTGTCAACCTTTAGAATTTTTGTGATTACGATTGATCGGGACAAGTTCAACCAGTCGAGTTTGCTCTTTTCTTCTCAACATAAAAGGACTTTTGTTGGAATGCGAATGCAAAGATTCGATTGAAAGTCTAACTGATCGAACGACGGCGACATGGATACGGATCCGTCTTCCTTTGCGGTGTCATGATGTTGTACTATGTACTATACATAATGCCCGAACGGATCGGATATTACTGAATTAATAATGATAAGTGGCAAGTGGGATCATATTCGGATAGGACAATTTGTAATCAACTTATTAAGAATGAATGTGACTTCAGATATCACACATTCATTGTCAAATGATGGTTTATCATCTACTTCTACGAGGGAGAAAGCCTCCAACACTACTATACAGATTCCGCGCTTGACGAACGCATTACTGCACTATCACCACACTACACCTAATGTCGTTTTAGCCATCCTCCAATGTGTATCGTTCTCTGTTTGTTGTGACATACGGATCAGATATTCGGTGTGATATATTTTGAACGTGCATTATTCATCCGATCAGTCTAGATGATCCCGGCATCGTATCGTACTTCAGTAGAGTAACGCAATCCGATCCAATCGGGTTGGAACCTTATATTTTGTGCTAGAAGTTCTACATCAGAACTGAGGAATGTTGGCATTTGCTTTCTCCTATTCCAAAATCTAAAAAAATTCATGCTAGCATGATTTTCAAAAGAACTGAAATTCAATCAGGAATCTTGCAAACTGTAGAGTGGAGAGTCGTCTTCATACATTTTTGTGCCGTGCTACCTCGAATTTCACCTGCGGAGTGAATGGTGAAATTGAGTTTTTGACTTTCACTTCACGAAGGTTGAAGTGAAGGATGGAATGTTATTCGAGTTCAGAAGACTCGCAGTCAGAAATATACAAGTTTAAAAATAAAACGGAGCTTGTTTCGTTTACATTGATTGACGTTCGCGTTATACAAAAGAATTTTTTACTTTAAGTTTCAGTGAAATACATATATACAAACTTTTGTGAACAACTTTTGTGAAGGTTGTACCCCAGGAGTTGCAGTTTGCCCCAAGGGCTTATTGGCACATGAGCCTTCTATGGGCCAAGCTGTCTGACTTTTTGGGTTGGGACCTTTACAAAAGTTCTTCAGCATGTTAATCTCTTGCGTCGCCAATCAGTCTGGTGAGGTTATCGGCTAACCACCACTAATTTAGCCATATGACGATTGATACTAGACAAACACGAAAGTTTAGAGCTGGTGTTATATATTGTATTGTTGTACACCTTGCTCCATCGAAAACTCGTATTATTCAGCCGGATGACCCTCCAGAAGCCAGGTCAAGGTAGTTTTGATAACCACGAAGTGAAGTATAGTTTTACGGAGGATGTCCTCTGAAATTACAAACGGGACCACCGAACTGTGAGATCGTAAAATGGCCTCCAATGATCAACAAAACTTCCTTATGTAAAGAAAGAAATGGATACAAATGTGCTAACATTTTTCATTCAACTGTCAAACTTTTTAAGTTGCGTTGAACGCCACCATAAAACTACACGATTTAAAAAAAATAAAGTCAATACAAGGCATAAATTCTGATGTTCATTCTACATAAGCATTATCCTAATCCCACGGCTTAAAACGAAATCTGGTCTGACTGATAATTTAGCAAACGCGAGGGTGTGAGTGTGAGTGGGTAAAAAGTAGATACTATTTGTATAAAGTATAGTAATTGTTGTTACTGGACTTCGAATCTCAAATAATTGTTATTTGATTGTGCAGCACGCATTATTATTTCGATGTAGGGATGAATGACCACGTATTACATTTCATTTTGAACTTCAGGACTACTATAAGAGCACAAACTCATAAAGTAAAAGTTATACATATCATTCTGAGACCAGTTTGTTTAAGCATTTTGATCACTTTTATAGTTTCACCATGCGGATTCAAACAGATTTTGTTAGATTTGTCATGTTCCTTGTATTTTGTACCACAATCCGTGTGGAGGAAACAAGTGGGGCAAAGGTCATCGCGTTATTATTCTTTACCTCAAAAAGTATAAAAAATACCATCGATCCAATTCTAAACGAATTGGCAGCCCGAGGCCATGATGTGACCGTCGTGAGCCCGGTTAAATCCACCAACACGATTAAAAATCTTCGTAACATAGTCGGGCCTGACGTGAATGAAGCATTCAAAACTTCTCCGAACCAATTCGATATGAAAGTCGCAGGAATTTTTTTCAATCCGTTCCGACTGGAAGAATTTTTTGATACAGTTTGTCGGAGCTTGTATGACATGCCAGAAGTTCAACAATTGAAAAATGAAAAATTTGACCTCGTCATTGTGAACTCACTCATGAATGAGTGCAGTTATGGACTTATGCATCATTTCAACACTACATCGATAGCAGTATCGCCACTGGCATCTCCGATTTGGTTCTCAAAAAATTTCGGAGCTCCGACCAACCCCTCTTTTATACCTCTCCATTTTATGGAGCTGACCGATCGAATGAATTTCTTGGAAAGATTTCAGAATTTTATTGGACACATTTGGGTTGAGGTCATGCGGAGATACTATTTTATTCCGGCAATGGAGAACATCTATCGAGATTATTTTCCAGAAACACCAAGTGTTCTCGAGATTGAAAAGAATTTCAGCCTAGTTCTTATGAATAGTCATCCAATACTGAATTATCCAAGACCACTTATGCCAGACATGATTGAAATCGGTGGATTACATTGTCATCCGGCCAAACCGTTGCCAAAGGTAAGACTTCGCGCACTATTACTCACGTCTTTTGCCAAGTAAGAAAATACCGTATTTCCTCTAATAGAACCCCAGGGTTCTATTAAAAAATCATTTTCCCGGTGAGTCGCTTTCTCCACTTTCTCCATTACGGCGCATGGAGAAAGTAGTAAAAGGTACACGACTTGTAAAGGCGACCGGGTTCTATCAGAGGAAATACGGTACCACATCAGCTGTTCTAAATCAATCGGTTCAGTGATGAAACCAGTTCAAAAGTTATAGGTAAAAACTAAATGGTGAGAATGTTTTGTCTTAACAGGATTTGGAAGAATTCGTGAATGGGTCGGGTACAGAGGGTTTCATTCTCTTCAGCATGGGTTCAATTATACGGTCGGACAGAATTCCAGAAACGTATCGTAACGATTTTCTCAAGGCATTCTCAAAACTGAAACAACGAATACTTTGGAAATGGGAGAGTGAACCTATCAAAGACCTCCCACCCAATGTAAAACTGAGTCCTTGGCTACCGCAACAAGATCTTCTTGGTCATTCGAAGATTCGACTATTCATAACACATGGAGGACTCTTGAGTACCCAAGAAGCAGTTTACCACGGGGTTCCTCTCATTGGTATCCCAATGGTCTTGGACCAAGTTTGGAATATAAGACAAGCAGAGCATTCTGGTTATGCCCTTACTCTCCAATTCCCGGAGATTACTGAGAAAACTTTGACGGACAGAATAAATCGAGTATTAAATGAACCAAGGTATTTCTTCAAATGTACACCTCAGACTGAAATGGAATGGCACTGAACAAAACCCATTCTAATTTTCATTTGTTACTTTCTAAGGTTTCATGAGAAAGTCAAGTCCTTGTCCAAAATATTTCGTGACCAGTCGAGTAAACCATTGGACAGAGCAGTTTTCTGGGCAGAATATGTTCTACGACACAAGGGAGCCAGCCATCTTCGCTCCCCTGCTCGAGACATGAACATATTTCAATATCATTCACTGGACGTCATTGGAATCCTGGCTATACCAGTTGTATTTGTTTTATATGTGATGTTTGCATTTCTAAGGTTTCTAATAAGGAAGTATCACAAAGAGGCAGGAGGTAAAACTAACTTAAAGAAGGTCGCGAAGAAGAAACGGCAGTAGTAAAATTGTCGGAAGTCGGAAATGCTTTGTTTTGTTGGCATATTCCTCCAAATAAAAAATGAAGCATCTAGTTCGGTTTAAACTGAGTCATATTTATTTTTTATTGTCTTTCAAAATAAATCTTTCACTGTGAAACCAACGAATCGTGTGTTCGTTGATCCAATTGCGAAGCACATACATAAATATAAATACTAATGTATCCAAATGTGTATCAACGGTATCGGTTAGTACGCCGGCGTAATATTTCATGAAACCGAGACACAGACAAAATCAAAAAACTTGTACTTATACTTGTGTATTTGTGCCCTTATCTACATTCTGAGCCATTGTAAAAAGTGTATATAAATTATCGAAAGACGCTACTCAGTGGCTTATTAAATGGAAATGAAGAAAATAAATATTTCCTTGTCGCTTCGTAGTGGAGCATATTAAGGACCTACTGAGGTCATGTAAAAAATCTGAATTGTAAATAATAATAACACCTGGATATCCATTATCGTGTGTATTAGGTTAATCAGCCTCGTATTCATTTTCCTCCATACGACAAAGATCTCCATAATAAGCAGTTACAGTCTTGACACAGGATCCGAACATGTTACTCTCAATCTCCACACCTTCACCTCCAGCCAACTCATCTAACTAAAACAACATAAAAGTAAATTAAATTATGATTAAGAGGTTGAAGTAACAATAGCTACAATTAGACCAGACCTTCGAGTCGGAATTCATTCATCTGATCTGATGTAAAATTGCAAACCAGGTAATCCGGACTGGTCATTTGTCTATCGTATATGGTCTGCTAGATACTGTACCGACGACCGTTTTAAAAATATTCATCAGATACAACTACATACATCAAAACAGAACCAGACCATCCGAAACATATACGAATAGATCAAATGCGGTATTCGATCCGAACCGAACCACCTCATAATCTATCTGATCTGGTCAATGAAAAAATAATGGAATTTCTGACGTACTTGGTGTTGATTCACATTCCGAGGAACAAAATAAGCAACATTTGGAGAAATAGCTCTGGCCAAATGGAACACCTTGTACCCATCCATCGGTATCATTGTCTTTACGTCAAATACGGCACTCTTGAGATAATTTGGGCCACCCCATGGAGGACTTAGGAAAACCACATCAGCCTTAAGGACAGAAGCAATTGCCATAAAATCTGCTGTAACAAATTCAATCTTGTTCTCTACTCCATAGATTTTCGCGTTGTGCTTGGCGTTCTGAATTTTGACAGGGTCGATATCAATTGCAATCACTGAAATAAAATAGGGAGGGGGTAAAATGTAATCTATTTTAGTTGCAGTTGCAGCCCTTCATTTCCTTCGTGTATATGATTTCTGGCGATTTCCAGAATTCCTAGTCTAGGAAGGACAGAAGGAGGACTGATAATTGTTTACTGAAATCAGTACGACTTCTTACCCTTTCCGCACGTTTTTGCAAATTGTATGGTATTCCCACCACATCCACAAAATGCATCAATGATAGTTCCGCCAGTCTTACAGCGTTCTGCAATGTGGACAGCGATTTTTTCAGGAGTAACGGAAAACCAAGACTCTGGAAAGCAAGTAATCCAGAATGCATAAAGAAAGAATTATAGAAACTGTTTTCGACTGTTAATACTGTATCGTGTATAGTGAGTCGCGACAGGCGACATGCGACAATGTGCGATAAACTCGTTGTTGTAAACGCCTGAAATTGAAACTGATCAACCTCCTGAATTGTCCGTTAATAAACCATACTTACTAATTATTTTTATTTTGAAAAATTGGTACCAAAAATCCAATATGTATTCAATATTGATTTGTTGAACTTACCTCTGTCAAGTTTAATGCCTTCATCGTATCTCGAAAAAAGTTCATGTCGTTGTCTCCAATATTTCTGGAGCTCTGGGTCGACTTCTGGTGGTGGTCGCCCGGTCCGTGATTTCTTCCGATTATTCGTATTTTGAAAAGGTACTGTCTGACCTCCAAGAATTGCTTGAGCCTCCATAACGCTCATTGGTCCATTTACAGGTACCATGTTTTCCATGTTGTTAGAAGCATAAGTAGTTCCCAATCCATCACAGCCGCCTTCAAAGTTTTCGGTTTCCAAATCAAAAACTATTCCGTTTTTCTGAATCTGACCGTTAGTGTTTGTCTTATTATTATCCAGTGTGTCCCCTGGTGTTGACGCATGCACCTCCTTAATATTCGACCAGAACGGATTTGTAAATGGATTAAACTTCACTCGTTTCTTTGGATTAAATTCAGCCGATATTTCCATATCAATTTCCTTTTCAGAATTCTCCGTAGCAGAGCGTTGTGGAGGAACGACTTGAGAAATAGCTCGCTTTTTTCTATAGACTTCCAAATGCATTTCTGATGATGGTTTCTTGTCCGCAACTATTGAAGGTTGTTGTGGGTCAGTTTGTCTTGACGTAAGGAAGGGATTTACCTTCGTCAAGACCGGATTCGGGTTGACCCTGGTATCCGTAAGAAACGGATTAACCTTAGCAGAAGTAAGGAACGGATTTACCACCTCATTGGTAGACACAACCGGTTTTCCTCTCGGCACAAGAAATGGGTTTACTTTTCCGGTTGGGACCACTGGAGGTTCGGGCATCTTCTCCTTGTTTACAATCATTTTCATGTTTTCTACATATGACTCAGAATTATTGAAGCTGCGTGAATTCCCAAAACTTGGCGTAAGAAATGGGTTAACTTTTGCAGTTGAGCTTGAAGCCTCAGGAGTTTTCTGATTCACAGATGGTGGGGATCCAATTGTCTGAAAAGAGTTACCAGTAACCGATGTCATTATCGGCATTTTGAGATCACAGGAAGGAAATGCTTGGGGATTTTCAAAGGATCGAACAAGTGGATTTACAAATGGTTGGTGATAGTTGTTCCCTTCAAGGGCGGCACAGTAATCATCAAAATAGTCGTCCCCATCAACTCCACCGACAACTAGTAACTCCTCTTCCGCGTATTCCTCTACTTCGTCTGCTTCTTCATCGGAAAAGTCAGCCTCTACTTCCGAAATACCCGTGTTCGGACGAAAACCATTCGCAAAACTCATTTGTGGATCAATCAAGTTCATGTAGCTTTGGCTGGCTGCAGCAGAGGCTCCAGAAATGCCTCCGAGTCCAAAATTAGTATATCCATTCAAATTCTGTTGCAAATCTAAGTCAAATTCATCGTCCAGGTAGTCTGGCAAGTAACCAGATGTCTCGAGTCCACTAGAAAAAGTGAAATCGTTATTCACCGTCGGGACGTAATTCTCGTCAATGTATAGCTGTCCTCCATTTCCCTCTTCATCGTCCAATTCATCTCTTACATTATCCTCCTCAGTCAGAAAAATTTCATCATCGTCAGGTGCATTCAATTCAAGTGCACTTGAGTCATCATCAGAATCGTCGTCCCTTCCTTCCCAGTTCATTTTAGAAATGGAAGTCCTACTCGTACTCCTAGAAAATGTCAACATAAGATATACATATATAACGCTATATTTGCAATGAAATCAATGAACTCTTCCAGTGACTCTGTAAATTCTAATGACTTGAGTTCTCCTGCAACCTTGACACGTATCGACTCTGT